>QWWL01000034.1:0-277603 GCA_003689335.1 Venturia asperata
CGGTTATATAAGGTAAACTAATGAGGTAGTGACTTCCTAGTCATTCCCTGATGACTTCCATATCACAACCCCTCCATCAACATGTTCTCCCCGAATCTACATCATCATACTGTCGGTACGAGATAGGAGACTCGATCCCATTCTACTCAATAACTTCTTCACGCACTACGAGATGTTGAGCATCGTGTGCCTCGTTCCATGATCGGGGAGTGAACACCATGCACAGTCCTAGATTTCATTTTATTTGTCATTTACTTGTGGGTGGAATTACCCACTGCCAATACCCACGTCCGTGTCCATGCCTTGAAAATTTCACCTTTGTTTGTCTTCGATTCTGTGGAACTTGACCAGGACATGTGGTACTAGTGAACAACGCCAACAATGGATATCACCCAATTTGTCCATTACCGGGAAACAACACCCTAACTGCATTATCTCAATCGATATTTCACGCGCCGTTCGGAGCCCCGTCGACCTTCTCGTGCCCATTGGTTTGCGCCTCCAAATTGACAGCAGGTAGTGTCACTTTTTCCTCAAGACCAGCCAATATATGAGATGTAGCGTCCGGGGCATTGAGTAAGGCTCTGCTTGGGTTCAGAGGTGACAGCTCACCCGAACTCGATACACTGAGAGTATCAGAGCGTTTGGGACGGTATGGGATAGGCGTCGAGGGTCTCGACGAAAGGAACTAAATCCGCGAATTAGTAAACTTCTCAATCAGGCCAAACATAGAGTGTGCTTACAGAGGATGCAGCGGACAAGAGGGCGGTCAAAGAAGCCTGGACAACGTCTTCGTGAATGCCCACACCCCAGACTCGTTGACTTGAATTTGCAGCAGTGCACTCAATGAAAGTTGCTGCTTTGACGTCCCGACCGGTACCAATAGCGTGCTCTTTGTAGTCAGCAACATCGAGCTCGATCCCAATGCTTTTGAGAGCATTAGCCAGCGAAGAAATGGCTCCATTTCCGACGCCCATGATCTGGTGTTCCTGGTGATCAATGGCGATGACGCCCTTGAAAACCCTGCGTAGATTTCCACCTCGGGCTGTCTTACCATCAACAGGTGGTGCAGGGGATGATGATCGATCGGCCATAATATCGTAGTCGATCAACTCGAACCGGGGGTTTCGCTTCAAATGATAGGCGTCCTCGAAGAGCTGGACAATTTCGCCAGGTAGGAGTTCGCGACCTACAGCGTCAGCCTCGCGTTGCACAATTTTTGAGAATGCGACTTGTAAGCCACGAGGTAGGTCGAGTTCCAAGTTGCGGAGAATGATCCATGCCATGCCACCTTTACCAGATTGTGAATTGACACGAATGACTGCCTCGTATGTTCGTCCTATGTCTTGAGGGTCCAGAGGGAGGTACGGAATCTCCCATGGACTTTCGTCGTTTGCGCCTTCGGCCTTGCGTTTCGCAAACCCTTTCTTGATTGCGTCCTGGTGGGACCCGCTGAACGCGCAAACTACCAGCTGTCCTCCGTAAGGTGCTCGAGGGTGTACTGGAATCTTGTTCGATTTCTCGACAATGTCAATCACAGACTTGAGGTCCGAAAAGTCAATTCCTGGGTGTATCCCTTGGGTGTACAAGTTGAGCGCCAGAGTAACGAGATCAACATTCCCGGTTCTTTCGCCGTTGCCAAATAAGGTACCTTCTACTCTGTCTGCACCTGCCATTTGAGCTAACTCTGCTGCTGCTACGGCACAACCTCGGTCATTATGTGGGTGCAAAGAAATGGCGACCTTTTCGCGCTCAGAGATGTTCCTGCTGAAATATTCGATCTGATCGGCGTATACGTTCGGCGTAGCCAACTCGACCGTGGCAGGAAGGTTGAAGATGATCGGGTTCTCCACGCTTGGTTCCCAGGCGTCTTTGACAGCCTCGCAGACCTCGATGACAAACTTCTCGTCTGTGTCGTTGAATGTTTCGGGAGAGAATTCGAAAGCCCATTCTGTGCCGGCTGTCTCAGGATCGTCCTTCGTGATCGATCTCGCGTACCTTGTACACTCCACCGCCAGAGCTTTTGATTGTGCATTGTTCATGTTGAAGACGATTTGTTGGAAGCATGGCGATGTTGCGAGGTAGATATGGAGAAGAGCTTTCCTCGCTCCCTTCAGAGAATCCACGGTCCGTCTGATCAACTCTTTCCTGCAGGGCGAAAGCACTTGCAACCAGACATCGTCGGGCACGATGCCTGGTGTTTCAACCAGACGTCGTGTGAAGTCGAAATCTGTAGCGGAGGCCGAAGGAAACGAGACTTCGATTTCTTTATAGCCCAGCTTAACGAGCATCTGGAAGTAGCGAAATTTCTGGTCGCCATCCTGTTCTACGAGTTAGAAGACGTGGTGCTAGTTCGCAGCAAATGACATGCCTAGGAGCGTACCATGGGATCTACTAGACTCTGGGATCCGTTAGCAACTGAGACAATTGTGCAGTAGCCGGAGCACGAACCTGGTTACCATCTCTCAGGTCAGTCGACAGCCACCGCGGTGGCTTCTCAATTGTTCTGGAAGGCCATTGGCGATTCGGGATGTCCAGTGGCTTGAACTTCCGGTACTTTTTCGAAGGGTCCTTGAGCATGGGCATTGTGGTTCTTGGGTTGGTGAAGTTGAAGAGGAAGTGAGGAGAGTGAATCAGGGTCTAAGCTGAAGTATCTAACAGTAGCAAATTCTGACTCCAACTCGTGACTCAAAAAGGTTTTTCGTTCGCGAGCGGAGAGATGACGGGATCAACAGAGGGGCAGCCGGGGAGTGAAAGTGAAGTGGGGTTTTGGCCAGAATTTATCTCCGACTCGCGTCTAGCCGCATTGTGTATACACAGACACAGTAACAACACACCAATTTCCACAGACCAGGCGGGTCGGTAGCTGTGTACTGTGGTAGGAGAATGCTTCTTACGAATGTTGCCTCGATCTGATCGTGCTCAGACGAGACTTAGCATCCTGCCTTTGTGACGGATCAATCACAGCACTTCGTTGTTTCTACCTTGGATTATACATTGGACGATGCGATCCATCCTACACACCCTACACACGAACTGCCAGCTTTGTCCAACAGCTCTTTGACGTCTCAGTCGCCAGAACGACCTCATGAGCAAGCGTTACTTTCGGAGGCAAATCTTGAGCTGATGGATCAAAGCATGCTGCAAGATGGATGAGGTAGAGGCATGAATATGATGTCCGAGGATAGTGGAGCTATCCATATAAGCACAATGGAACCCAGCGGTTACGCGTAGCAATAAGACACATGATCAACAGCTCTTGCATGCAGTCCAATATATCCTTCAGCTGAACAGGACATTCGACATCTCTGCTCCGTCGCTATGACGAGGCTCGCGCACAAATGGCGAGACAGGAGCTCTACACAATCGCGTACACGAAAGCAAGGATATCGGTCGCGAGCAAAAGAGTGCGGAAGAAGAGCAATACTTGATTGCAGCTTGGTGGTACCTCCTATGTGTCCTATCTTTGCCTTCACCAATCGGAACGCCACCTCTCCAGCGCGCACAAGATGGAACGATTCCAGACAGCGCGACCGATGCATCCAATGGGAAAGTCGAAGGTGGTGTAGCGCGGCGCTTACACAGCAAGCTACTGTACTGTGCTACATGCCGTGTGCTCCTAATTTGCAAGTCTTTCCATGCGGCCGGGGGAGGATTTGCAGGCTTTCTGACCTGTCTTGGATGTGGCGGGACGAATCAGGTGTGATTTGCCTGCATACATATGGCGGGAAGGATTTTGACACTGGAATGCCTGTCAAGCTGATGCAGCATTGCTCTCCCTCCAGGTCTCTTCACGATTCCATCCAATATGATACTCGCTGCTGTCTAGGATGATGGAGATTGGCAGAGAACGTGCAGGTGGACAACAGAAACATGCCATCTTCCTCCCCTCATCTTTTGTGAGCCCAACAGTTATCCTCGCACCTCACAGCCGCTCTCCAAGCTCTGGAAGCACCGTCCAGGGCAAGAAAACCTCACAGCCTCACACACAGAGAACCACAACCACAACCACCACCTGCACAAGCGGGAGCTAATCATGCATGAAGCTCGTCCTATCGATCCCAGCCGTACATGATTGGTTGACAGCGCCCCATCCTCCGTCTCCCCTGCGAGGCGTCGCGCGAATCTCAGCCTGGAGGCTCTGACGGGACTGTGGAGGGCGCCTACATAATTGGCCCGCCGTCTATTTTTACATCCAGCCTCTCTACGCGCTCTGTACATCTTTCAGGGAAAGCTCTATATGTACACTTTGACGGCCTTCCACGCTGACGCCGTCCATTTCTCTACTGTTCCTCACCTGCAGTTTGCAACAAACAATCGCTGCCTCCTTTTCCTCGTTGCCGTCGGCATTTCACCACCTACTTTGATCATAATCCTTGTCCTTGTCAACGCAGGCGCAGTCTGTTTATTTCGCCATCTTTCTTACAGCAAGTCAGGAGGAAAAGACGTCAGCCTGATCAGAGTGAGAGATATTTACGATCCTGGAGAGCGCCATTTGCCCGTCGTCTTCCACTAGCTTCTCGCCCCGCCTACGTTATAATAGCTCCCCTTCTCGCCTTCCGCTTCTGGTGGGACAAATTGTCCAACTCGAATATCCAAGCCTACAGATCCCACACATTCAGCTTCCACATCACAAACAACAACCTAAACTTCACGCAACCAAAATTTCCCAGCTGCACGCCTGACGATGATTCTTGCGACGACTTCGATGGCCTTGTTGGCTGCTCTGAGCCCAATCTTCGCTATCGCCGCCGCTGTCGATACAAGAGAATCAAAAGTTTTATCGACGTTTGAGACGCGCTTTGCTGAAGTTTCGGCGTCGGTTCTGATCCCAAGGAATGAAGGTGATGTGTCTGCTACTTGCAACCTGGCCAACATCAAGATGCCGAATAGTGCGTTTGTCCATTCGCCTGATCCCACCAGATGAGTCCACTAACAGATATATAGCGTCTCCAGTCGCCCTTCCACCACCCTCATCGGGCCTCTCTCTCACCCACATCGCCATCGGCCGCGGCACCCAAAACTACACCTGCGCAAACGACACCGCCAGCCCCGTCGCCGCAGGCGCAGTAGCAACCCTCTTCAACGTAACCTGTCTAGCAGGTCCTTACCCACAACTCCTCACTCTCCTCCCGGACATCGCCTTGAAATTCTCCACTCCGGACCCAGCCTCCGCCATGTCCCCCGCCAACCTCTTCCTCAGCGGCCACCACTTCTTCCCAGACCCAACGACCCCCTTCTTCAATCTCAACACCAATGCTCATCAATGGGGGACTGTGGGTTGTAAAAAGGCAAATGCGACGGATGCGCCTCAGAAGTCCACGGATGTGCCGTGGTTGAAATTGAGTTCAAAGGCGAGGGATGGATGTACCATTTCTGAGGTTTATCGATTGAACACCAAAGGTGGGCAACCACCTGCGACGTGTAAGGGGAAGGAATCTGCGTTCACGGTGGAATATGCGGCTGAGTACTGGTTCTGGAGTAATCCCGATGCGCCAGCTTACATGTAGGCCTCTCGTCCTAGTCTTGAGCATGGCGCAAGGCGTTCTCAGTGCTTCGGGTGGCTTACTACTGGGCCTGGCGTTTGGTTGAAATAGATGGAGATACCATGGTCTGCGAGTTTCTTTTCCACCGTGTTTTGATACATTTGAAAGGCAACGATGTCAGCTGCCTAGTCTTTAATGAGCAAACGCTTTGTCGTTCTGGCTGGACGGTGGCGCGGGTGCCTTTGATGGTTGCGAAAAATAAAGATAGCTCGATAATAGTGTGGAGCCGAATTGAGATATATCCCATTTCTGTTTCTGTTCGTTCCATTGAGGCCTCTCCCGACATCGTGTCCGTGTCGATCCTGGCTATGTCCTGCAGATTTCGCCGGAACTTCACAGACCGGTACAACGAGAGGGAGAGGCGGTCGGAATGAGGCCTCAATTTCCCGCTCTATAAGTGGCGCTTGCAGTGCGTGTGGTCGTGGACGCGCCCGAAATAGAATTGCATCAAGCTCTAAGCATGGCGATCCAAGTCCTCCCATCTCTTCTCGCGATGTCGTTTACTCCTCTTCCGCGTAACGCCGCCACCATCACGGTGCGCGCCATCAACTGTGATCGGTTTCTTCCTTGGCCAATCCCTCACTATATCCACGCTAGCCTTGGGTGCCCACAATTCCAAAAACACAAAAAGGAGGTAATCGATTACGATACAAAGACAGAAGAGTTTTCCTGCCCAGATACCACACCCATAATATCTCTTCAGACGATCAATGAGCGCAAAGCTTTGCACACCTGCTCGACCGCGCGCAGCGCTCCATCCCTCGCCGGGTGAGTATCTGTAAAACTCTTCTTCACTGAGCGAGCCGGAGATTCCTTTGTAGACTCGTTCTGTCCGTTCAGCGACATCGGTCCAGGAGTACATCATCCGTACTTGATCGTGGAAATTGGCTGTCTTAATTCTGCCGTTCCGCATTAAGCTGATGGCCTTGCTGGTTGCAGCGACGATATCATCCTCTTCCGGTTTGGCAAATGTGGTCATATGGGGCGGTAAGACTTCGGGTATGCCACCGACCTGCGTGCAGACAACGTAGAGTCCACAGCTTGCTGCTTCAACAATGACTGTTCCGAATGCTTCAGTCAAACTTGGATGGAGGTAGATCTGCCCTCGGACCATGACATCGCGGACTTCTTCGTGGCGGACGGGACCTAGCATTTCGACGCGATCTTGGAGTACATTTCGCTCGAGCATTTGCTCCACATCGATGGCTTTTGGTCCTGATCCAGCAATGATGAAGCGAACATGCGGATGAGCGGCGCAAATTCGGGGTATCGCGGCGATGAGCAGGTCGGTCCCTTTATTGTAAAATAGACGGGAGATGACAACGATGGTAATTTTATCGTGGGATCCTACTGTCTGGTTCGGAGCCAGCCACTTGGCGTCGTGTGGGCTTATGAGAGGTTCGGTTTGAGTCAGGGGTCGGAAGTTCTCTGCAACTACTGCGTTGGGTATTACTGAGACCATCAGAGGATCCAAGGAAGCTCGGAGGACTGTATTTTCCTTGCTAAGTGGTCGTTAGAAGTGGAATGCAAAGTTTCCGGACACCCTTCCTACCAAGTATGGCTGACACATATCACATGGTCGACGTCGCTTAAAGTGAATTTGAGAAGCTTGTTGGTCAAGATACTGCCGGCGTCTGCGAATCCGTACAGAGAATGATCAGTGAAGACGGTCCGTAGGCCCATGCTCCGGGCATGAATGATTGCCTCATGGCACAGACTACTGAGACTTCCGTGGCCATGGACGATCTCGACCTGTTCTCGTATGATGATATTACGGAAAATGGGAAAGAAAGAGAAGACGGTCGGAAAGGTCGTCTCGCGATATATTACGAGAAAGGGAACATGATAGACTTTGAGACCATTGGTAAGATATCGGACACCTGTGCGGCCTTCGTAGGCATGGGTTATGATGATGACTTTATGGCCGCGATCGATGAGATTCTGACGGGATTAGTTTCTGGCGATTGGAGGTAGGAGGAGGCCTGTGTTTGCCAATCCCAAAGGACTTGCCGTTGACAACTGGTAGATGTGACTTTCTACGCCCCCTAGATAGCATCAGCCTATGTTTCCCAGGGGCCGAACTCAAGTACCTGGCTGAGGAAAGAAGAAATCGCAGACCATGCTGAAGACATGTCAGCGCGCTGCACCATGAGACCAAATACCCTGCATCACCTACGCGATCCGGTACGACATATTGGGTCAGCACAGTTCTCCACGCTGCAATATGAATTGTCGTCCTGCCAATGGGTGAGTGGAATCTGCCCCTTCGGATCGAGCTCAAAGGTCACGTGATGATCAGTGTGGCTCGTTCCATACTGAGAACCCTGCAAGTGAAGGAATGAATTTGGATCTTCGCCAACGGAAATACTGAAATCCACGACCGAGCAACATGTCGTCCCTATACAACAGATGGGCACCCCCCAAGAAACCAAAGCATCCAGTCGACACGCCAAAATCTCCAGAGCCCCAGACGAGTCCTCCTTCGACAGTGTATGCTTCCACCCCATACGCTCGGTATGTCCCACCCAAGAAGACCACAATCCGAGCGATACCACGCCAGTCCTCTCCCCCTTCAACGATCAAGGCCGAATTAGACAATCATGGTTTGGAGGAATCTAAGCCTAGAAAGCGCAGGAAAGTGGAAAGAGACAGCGGGGAGCGGCCGAACATGCACCAAAAGGACAAGAAGAGGCGCAAAAGCAAGAATGACATGACGAATGAGACAGAAGCAGTGCCCTTGAAACAAGCAGATAATGTTGACAGGAGAATCGGAATCGAGGCCCAGAAGCCCGATGCGCCTGTTTCTGCGCCTGAAGCTGAAGTGGGGGTGGGAATGGAGGCAGAGACAGAGATAATGGAAGATGTGCGTGGCAAGGACGAAGAAATTGAGTATGCCGAGCTAGGGAACGATGCTGCTGAGACAATTCTGGCGAAGTACAGGACTGCCATGAAAAAGTCTGTACAAGTGGAGACGGCCATCCAGGCCCACAAGGCGAAGGAGGGCATCAGAACTCCAACTCCAGAACCGAAGTTACATGGTAAGACTCTAGCCCTCTACCCAACAGCCACAGTGGTCCCTTGGCCTTCGGGACATCATTCTTCGCGGTTCACAATCGAAGACTTGTCTCGAGATACAGTTCCCCATCTCACAATGACGTCGATAAACTTCTCGCAAAATCCGTTTTTCCAATTGCCAGGAATCTGTCAATATCGATCTCGTTTCAAGCATGATGAACGATTTCCAGTCCCTCATTTAGCTAACATTACCAGGCCTCGAGCCTCTGCCGCAGCCAGTTCAAGATCCTGCGGAGGCATACAACCCTACATTCGAGTCCCTACCAGCATGGATAGGGGCGTCGCGCGTGGTCTCTTCCAAAGATACGGTCAAGTTCGAAGAACTAGGCTTGAGTAAGAAGGTATGCGATAATCTGCTCAAAAAGGCCTACACTGTGGCTCTGCCTGTACAAAGTGCTGTCCTTCCCCTTATGCTTGCGGGACCTGACAAGTATTTTGGAGATATTTGTGTTTCTGCCCCTACAGGCTCTGGGAAAACCATGGCCTATGTGATACCAATCATTGAAGGTCTTCAAAAGCGGTCGGTCAAACATTTGAGTGGTTTAATCATTGTTCCAACACGAGAGCTTGTTACCCAAGCACGAGAAGTAGCAAAGTCATGCGCAGTCGGTACGGGTGTCAAATTTGGCACAGCGGTCGGCAACGTGGCTCTTGCTATTGAACAAGCTGCTCTGATACACCAGGGACAGAAGTACGACCCAGAGGCGGCCAAGGAGATGCATGCAAAGGCAGCAGAAAGGATTCGACTCGGTTATGACGAAGACGACACATTGCTCGACGACGTGGTGACATTGCTGCCAGGACACGTCCCAGAATACACTTTCGAGGTAGATATTCTCATATGTACGCCTGGAAGACTAGTTGACCACATTCGCTCTACGCCAGGGTTCACGTTAGAGCATGTGGAATGGCTCGTTATTGATGAAGTTGATCAACTTCTCGATCAAAACTTCCAAGACTTTGTCAACGTTCTTCATCCTGCCTTGTTTCCTACAAAAACATACAGTCAAATGACAGCCCTAGAGAAGGTTTTGATGAGCGTCAAGGGCAGATTTGAGCATCGTTTCGTGCAGAAGGTCATTTTGAGTGCTACCATGACTCGGAATCTTACGCACCTGGCTAGTCTCAAGCTCAACCGCCCGACTTTGGTTGCTCTACAGTCGGAACAGTTTGATGACCAGATTGACAACACCCAACCTACCGGTGGTTTTGAGCTTCCTGCATCTCTTGGGGAGAATGCTATACCGGTATCTGATGGAAGTGATAAGCCTCTCTTTCTGGTGCAGTTACTTCAGAACGAATTCAGCATATTTCCAGTTTATTCGGCACACGACGACAGCAATTCGAGTAGCGAATCAGATGATGATACAAGCAGCAAAGCTTCATCAGATTCCTCCGATCCAAGCTCGGATCCAGAGCCAGAAGCAGGTCCAGTTCTGGAGACGGATACGAAAAAAAATGGCCAAACTGCTTCCAGCATTGATAAACTCGCAGCTACAGGAACTATCTCGGACATTGGTAGAGCGAAGTTACCAGCCCGTGATACTGTTCTCATATTCACCAGCAGCAATGACAATGCTTCCAGGCTGAAGCACCTGCTATTGACATTTTTTCCTCAAAGCGCGCCGTTGATTGGAACTCTCACAAGATCATCGGCCACTTCTTCCGGTCAAAAGGTTCTGAGTGCATTCCGTAATGGCAAGATCAAGTTGTTGATCGCGTCTGATCGCGCATCTCGTGGCCTTGACGTGCCAGATCTGGCAAGTGTGATCAACTACGACATGCCTTCTAGTGTCACCAGCTATGTCCATAGGGTCGGACGTACTGCAAGAGCTGGGAAGGGAGGCAAAGCTTGGACTCTGTACACCGACTCTGAAGCGAGATGGTTCTGGAAATCAGTCGCGCAGGGTACGGAAATCCAGAGATGCGGTCGGGTTGTCAGACGGATGCGGATAGATACGAAGAGACTGGAAGACAAGAGAGCAACATACCAGAAAGCATTGACTGATTTACAATCCGCCGTAAAAGGAAGCCACTGAAGAACCACAATGGATTGTTTTTCATGCCCTTGTAGCTCTCTTGCTCTCACAAGGGTTGGTATCCAACAACAATTCGGTACCGAGCATCTTCGCAGAGTTTACGATTAACTGCGAAAATCTGGCGTGCGACCTCGACGCGAGCATGTCTGCAGTAGGCAAGAAAGAAGTAGTTTTGCGATCTTCTGGCGTATTTGAAACAACAGAAAACAAGGTATACGACCTTGTACCCCCGTCTTTGCTTTTGGCCAACATATTCGTGCTTCTTGCAGCGGAACATTCGCCATGTTTCTGCAATCCACGTCATTTAAGGCGAGGAGCAGAGTGATGGTCTTTAGTCGAGGCAGGCAGTCTTTAGCCATTCGCAAAAGCATTCCACCATTTAAGACTCTGCCCGCGTGCTCGATCGAGCGTTTTGACCTTCGGCCCACAATATTCGAAGCTGGATCTTCCAAACTTCTGGCAAAACTCTCAATCCTGCTCCTTTCTGCGCAAACGAATCGATAATGCAACAATTGCGCGCATTGAGCCCAGTGCAAATGGCCGCCAAGCACACTATCTTGCTTAGAGAGTGTGCCATCGGCATGCTATCACAACTACCCGTCCCTTGTGGTCTACCGCATTTCTTCCGCAGCCGTTGATATCGCCAAATTCGGCTGCGAACCCATCCGACTCAGATCACTCTGAAGATCACCCACGTGATCGAATTGAGAAGTAGTTGGTCTCTCGTTTGCGCCTCTGACAATTCAGTAGTGGCGGGAAAGGTCCGTAGTTTCGAGTACGCGCAATCGACGTTTCGGATTTTCGGACAAGAGCAATGCAAGAGATATTTCTCTTGGTCTCTCTGCTTCTGATCATCGAGCTGCATCAAGAATCGCACCTTGATGTCGTACATACTGTGTAGCAGCTGCGCGACTCCTGAATCATGTTGCCATTTTCAATGCAGGTCCAATCGACACGAGCGGAGTGACACTTGTGCACCATTGACGCGTTTCAGATGTCACCCTTGGCTGCGTTCAATATAGTGAATGGAAGCACGTCAAATCGCGAGCTAACTAACCCCTGACTCAAAGAACTTAAGGTTCGGCTCCATTCATCGTTGTACAGGGTCTCTCTTTGCTCGCCCTTGATTGAACCGGGTTTCTTGTTGGCGCTTTGCAGCAATGCGCAGGGCAGCATGTCGATTTGCCATCGGACTCTCTGTCCGACCGATTGATAGCGTCGAAGGAATCCCGAAGACCCACCGTTCCCCCAGATAACGCGGTCGGCCGGCTACAGGCTGGATGAGGAGGGGGTGTCTGGGTTGGCCCATTGTTATGCGGAGCGCATTGCTTGTCAACTGTCCTCGCCATGCGCCACATTGTCATTCGACACGGTTTATCATCTGCTGTGGCTGTTCATCAGGAGCATACTGCGGTGGCTTGATTTCGTCAATGCAAACATCTTGAAACATATTCAGAGGGCTCAACTCTATCCGATGCAAATCATTCGCCTTAGTTCTTTCTGCATTCCCGTGGACCACGGCCAGTCCTCTCGCGGATACGTTGTCCATTTTAGAGTACTGACGATGACCAGTTGCAAAAGCGAGCACCGACGATAAGGCTATGTGGTCATAGCTGGGAGAAATATGTTGCGGCTCCTCCGAGAAATGGATGAGGTGATTATCTCAGCCTAGGCAGTTCTGCTCTTAGCAGCTCATCCATGATGCGCTAGGACCTCCCTGTCTTTGGCGCGAATGTCATGCAATATATACAACCCTACTACTCTATCTCTTGATATTACCAGCGGCTTCCAAGCCGACACATCCCAATCAAGGCAGCACATTCAGGGCCAGCCGAACGGATCATGACAGATAGCTTATGAACATGGTTATGCCATCCTTAGATCCTACTATGGTAGATGTCGAGTTCATCGCTACGGCGCCTTTCTGGGGGAAGCGGCATACCTGAGCGTGGACGAGATAGATGAAGTCGGAAAGCTTGGTCTTGTAAAACAAAGACTATATTTCTCTGTCCAAGTCCATTCATTCCAGCTGCCCGAGGGCCTGCTCATCCTTTCAACATGTCCCTTCCTTTCCTCCTGATATGTTCTGTTCTCTTGGGCGGAGCTGTCTCCAATCCGTTGGAGAAGCTCGCCAAGAGGGGACAGTTCAGTCTGGAGCAGGTGGCTGTACCACGCAAACAGGCGTGGTTCGCACCACGTGCCATGCAAAGGACATACTTGAAATACGGATTACCCATACCAAACCATCTTAACGAGGCGCTCGAGGCGCTTGATACCCCTCAAAACGGCACCGGACAAACCTCAGTACCAGTGAGGCCAGTGAAGGGCGATGTCGAATACCTCATCAACGTCACAGTCGGAAACCATGTGTTGGCACTGGATATGGATACCGGGTCTTCTGATCTGTAAGTGATCACTGGAATATGAATTCTCACACTATCTACTCAACGATCAACCACCAAATCGGCTCTACCTCTTTCTGGACAGTTACTAACGAGTTTCTGCATAGATGGGTCTTTTCCACGCTTCAGCCAGAAGACCAAAGAACGAATCGACCGTCAGAACGTGTCTACGACACGAAAGGACTCTCAGCCAAAAAACTCGAAGGTCATACTTGGCAAATCCGATACGGAGACATGAGTGGCGCCAATGGCCAAGTCTATCTAGACAAAGTGGGCGTTGGCAATGTCTTCTATGGCCAGCAAGCTGTTGAGGCCGCCTCATCGGTCTCGAGAACTTTCTCCAAGGACGCCGCCAACGATGGACTACTGGGACTAGCTTTCAGCAAGCTTAATACCATCAAACCGACACCCCAAAACACCTGGTTTGACAACGTCAAGAGCCAACTGGCGGAACCCGTTTTCACGTCAGCACTGAAGAGACGAGCGGTCGGCTCGTACGACTTTGGCTATATTGACAAGGCCAAGTACACAGGGGAGATTGTGTATACCAATGTTACTGGCAACCGTGGTTTCTGGACTTTCGGATCGACAGGATATTCCGTTGGTGATGGGAAAGTCGTGCCCGCCACCATCAATGCCATTGCTGATACCGGGACCTCACTCTGGTATTTACCTCGTACCGTCGCCGACGGATACTGGGCCCAGGTACCTGGCGCGCAATACAATTCCCTCCAAGCTGGATGGATGTTCCCCTGCGGCGCCACACTCCCCGATATCTCCCTGGTTATTGCTGGAACAAAGGTAACTGTTCCAGGCATTAAGTAAGACAGCATTTCTCCTCCTCACCCGCACCAACGAGACCCTAACTCTTTTTCTCTAGTATGGACTACCAAAAAGTCTCCTCGCAACAATGCTACGGCGGAATTCAGCGTGACACAGGCATGCCCTTCAGCATATTCGGCGACGTCTTCCTCAAAGGCGTTTTTGTCGTCTTCGAAGCTGCGGAAGGCAAAACTCCACGTCTGGGCTTCGCTCAACAAAGCCAGGGAAGCGTGCCACCTCAGAATTTAGTTCCTCAGGATTCGAGCGAGCCGAGCCCATTTGACGAGAGCCCCTTGGCGGGCGCTGGAGAGGAAGAATTGAACCCATTCGCTGCACCTTTCGGTACTGAGGAGCAAAGGACATAGATTGCTTCCCCTTCAGTTATATTACTCTTGTCATATGGAACTGTTGATTACCATGGCCTGTGAGAAAGACGGGTAATTGATGGCCTCGTGTTTTCGTCTTGTACGTGCACATCGCGTTCTCTCTCTCTCTCCTTGCGTTACAACGGAGGAGGCACATAGGAAGGGAGTGGTGCGCGTGTTTTATTTCCTGGTTACTGGACCTGATGGTTGGCGCGTTAGGGATGAAAGCCCCTGGCGCTGGTACTCTCCTGCATTAACAAAATGACTGCATATCGTTTTATGATGATAGACCTCTAGACTCTGTGACGAGCTTGGTGATGAAGCGGCACTCACGTTAGTGGTTCGGACTCGGTGGGAGTCCTTTGTACATAGCCTCAATGGACATGAGCTTTACGAACACTTTGATCTCGCCCACCCAAAGTGAGGGTATTTTCGACCAGCAATCGTGTGTATTGGCGAAAATGTGCAAGATGAAGAGAGCACGGATGCTAAGGATGTAAGTGGGTCATTCAGAATACGCCAAGACTCGGCTTTGAAACTGAGGCATCTCAACTTTGAACAACCTCCCGTCCTCTTCCTTTGGCGATGCGACACGCCCACCCACAATGGTCATGGTTGGCCCTAGGAGGTACCTAAGAAGGTATGGAATCATCGATTGACAGTCCCAAGTGCCCCAGGCAGGCAGGCAGGCAGGCAAACTTGTCGTCATCTCGACGCGTACACAGAACGGTCGACGACGGCGCTTCGAGGAATCCCATCTCTCGCCTACATGGACTTCTGGCGCGAATTCCATGGCCTATTGCCTACTCTTGGCCAATCGTTTAGCCCTCGTGTTCGACTTCAAGTTGAATGCACGGTCCGATGAATTCGTCCGCCCCAAGCATCATTGACACGCTGCTGTCTCGACGTCACCTGTATGCTGGCTCTTGCATACTTATTCCGATACCGCCGGTTGAGACTTCCGTACAATTGGATGCCCTTGCTCGCTAGCCCCTCCGTCTACCTCCCTCCACCTTCGTCAGATCAGTCACCAAAGCAGTTTACACCTCATCCCAAACCAGATTTTAGCCTAAAAAGTGCTACATGTCGTCCATCCCCGGAGAACACTTTGAGCCCAGACAAACCGCCACCGATGAAGACTACACGCCCGACCCCTCGAAGTCCCTCCCTTTGAACCCAGCTCGCCAACGGCTCGTCGATGACATTCTAGCTCTCTATTGCATGGAGCCCACAATTGAGAGAGTGAAACGCTACACCTCCGATTGCGTCTACGATGATCAATTTGTGTACGCCAACGATCGCTACAAAATGGCTGGCCAATGGTTCGCCCTTCCGAAACTTTTCAAAGCGTCCATAAACAATGGCTATCAAGTTATCAAGAATGAGAAGGATTTTATTCAGTTCAAAAACGACCAAAGCTGGACATTTAAGATCATACCAAAGACAGCTCGTGTCACAGGGCTGGTCAGTCTGAGCCTGGATCCAGAGACGAGCGACAGTGATTTCATTCAGGTGAAGTATCATAAGGACCAGGCAAACGACAAGGATTATTCCCACGAGGGATTGGGGTTCTCCTTCAAGAAATGGCAGGCTGGTGAGTTGTACAGTAACTCGGCATGATGAAGAATGCTGACAAACGCAGATAACGTCGTAAAGCACATGGACAGTCCCGAGGTGAAGGCTTTTGAGCAGGACAAATACGCTGCAAAAGAGCATGTGAGGAAGTATGGAACCGGCAAGGAAGAGGGTGACGCGCCAAAGGAAGATTTCACGAAACAGTAAGATAGTGATCTGGAATAATCGAAACCATGCACCATTAGTGTGCAGCCCGAGTGATGCCCAATTTCGAGATATCGAATTGCCAATGAGTCTGATCAATCATCCCGAGATCGATGTGATAAACTCCACGACTTGTGAAGTTCAATCAACGATTCTCCATTTCGAATTACTGCAAGGAATAACCACCTCGGCTAAACTTGCGTTCTTCGAGCCACATCCAACGACCCTGACATCATCATCATCCAGCCTATATGTCACAATCCAATACCACAACAATTAGATATTGAATCCATACCATCCCCAAGCCAGCATGAACGAAGAACACCCCTTCCTCGCCCTCCCCACCGAACTCCGTCAACAAATCCTCGCCCTCTCCCTCCCAGACACCGAAATCCTGGACTCCGTCGAACTCCGCGCAACGAAATCAAGAGATAACATCTGGCAGACCAACGTGTGGGAAGTAAGGTGGTATTGTGGTGCTCTCCCCTCTTCCTCTGCAACCCTCCCCTCCTTCCCAGGTGCGCTCGCCTCCTCGCCTCTCAAAAACGGGGAAAGGCTTGCGAAACCGGGGTGGATGGTGAGGTTGGAGGAATGTGAGTTGTTTCAAAAGGATAGGGATTATATTTTGGAGTTGTGGATGGGGAGGGTGCCGGAGTTGGGGGGCAGGAAGGTTAGAGCTTGGGAGGGGGTCTTTGGGAGGAGGTTCGTTCTTGTCCCTTCTTCTTGTTATCGCTGCTTTTGCTTCACGCAACCTGCCTTTTGTTATGGGTGTGACTTATTCTGAGTAAGAAGTGATCGTTTCACTGATGCGAGGTTGGGAGTTAGGTTTAGATTGGGCGAGACGCTCCATTTCACCGAGGATAACAAAGTCGCCAATATAGAGGTTGTAAGTATAATGCCCTCGGGGGCTGGATACTCAGGTTCGACCCAGAGCTATTCTATTGGTACGTGATGCCTTTTACCTCCTTATAGCACAATCTACTACCAAGAGTCATGTTGGCAAAAATGAGCCGCGTGAAAGATGAGCTGATTTGAAATGATAGCACAGCCTGGCGGCATCCCGCCTGCCGTCTTCGATTTCCACGTTCAGGATATCCTGAGGGGCAACATGGAAAAGAGGGAGAACTTTTCTTTTTTGCAGACGGGGAATGCTCTTACGATTAGTGTTACCGGGTGGATCAAGTTGGACATGGAGGGGTTGGTGTATTGACGCTTCGGCGTGGGGTTTTGCACAATGCGGCTTGATCTGGGTTGGAAGACCTGTGAACATATCAGTGAAGGTATAGATTACTTTCCAACAGCTTGTGGCAGCACGCAGAACTTTATTTGGATTGTGTCTAGATCTCTTTAGGTTTTAGGCATTTCAGAGATGAATATCTAGAGTAACACTGTGAGTTTCAAGACCAACTTTTCAATCCCGATCGATGAGTGCTTGCGTCTAGAAAAGACCGTTGGCAAGATTGGGAAAGAATATTGATTTTAAAGGAAAGGGTCCCGGAAGCGAGGCTCAACCAAGAAGATCCAAAACTAGACTAGTGCTAAAATACAAGAAGTATAAAGTATGGCATTGGGTATCTCTCGCGTACCGGACGAAGACTAAAGCTAGGCAGACGCCACAGGACACCTCTTTGCCACACACCACTTCGCTGGAACCCTTGCTGGCTCGCGCCAGTTTGAATGGTCGGACGGACAATCGATGACTGTTTGTCGCTCCCACATATTTGCGCCATCCACACTTGCCACCCATTTGACGTTGTGAGTCACCCTTGCGAGTGAGCGGAGAAGGCAACAGTCTACTCCTGCTCCACGCAGGACACAAGACACTCTGTTTCCGGTCTGAGAGGGAACAGAGGATACATTTCTTTTCGAACACCTCGTTTTCATGTGGAAAAACCGGACAAGCTCAGCGTGAGTGGTAGCTTCTTGCTTTCCTGTGTTTCACTTCGCTTTTCATCTCTGTCCCGCTTCTCTTACCACCGCCTTTTGTTTTGTTTGAGAACTGCTGGAAAGCTCAGCGTGAGTTGTAGCCTCTTGCTTCCAGCGTGATCTCCATAGTCGAATTCTTGCCTCGAAACTGTGTGGACGCACCAAGGCCAACGAACGGAAGTTCGGTGGGGACCAACCCAGCAATCGGGTCGTAGATGCTGGATTTGCTGCGAGTCGCCATTCCTGTTCGAATCTTTTCCACCTTAAATAGGCAGACGAGTGCCTGTGACCTTGGTGTCGTTTTTGGTAACGTATGAGTCATTGTGGTGATTGCCGTTTGCCTCTACACCGTTGCCTGTTGTAGCACAAGCTGGACCCCATGACTCCTCCGCCGGCCGCGCGGAGGATTGGGAAAATAGGCATGGCTGTTGGTCGATCTCCAGAAGGTGTTCGCGTGGATGAGATGAGTATTCCATTACTAGCAGCCTATACAATTTCGGACAACAGCAATCCCTTTCCAGCCTTGAATTTTCGCGTAAATCGATGAACCGTCGCCTGAGATCTGTCCGAAAGAAGCCGAGGCTTGGACCCAAGTAATGCACGCTCGAGGCGTTCGGAACTCCATGGGTGATGTGACGAGTGGTGAGCGTGTTCAAGGCTTGTCAGGGGTCTTCATAATCGAGTCTGCCATTGAACAGACCCATGACAACTTGCAGCATCGGGGCGCAAAGGCTCACCTCGTCGCCCGTTTCTCCACCAAAGATACGGAGACGCTGAGTCTCTGCAGCCATGGCCTCTCGTCGATCCCTCTCGATTTGAAGTTGTTGTTGGGCTTTGGAGCGATCCTGCCACTGAGAGTACTGTTGGTGCCAGTGCTCGTTTGAAGGTAAAATCGTGTAAAAGCTGCTCGGACGGGGAAAAGAGCTGGAGGTGTGAGGTGCCTGGGTTGGCATTATGGGATTACGAGGCCGACTACGAGTGCGTTTTCGATTGTGCCGCGCGCCCATGATTGAACTGGATAGGATAGAGAGGGTGCACGAGATGAAGTTTAAAAAACAAGAAGGTTGCGCCTATGATCAGAAAGCAGAGAGGAGAGGAGGAAACAGGAGGAGCCTCGAACGAGGATGGATTCGACGGATGGACATGCCGGCCTACTGTGACATTTATACTTAGCAGCTACCTCCGTAGAGACTTTGTTGATGAGTCTTCGGAGTATCTGGTGACTCAAGTACTGGACAAGTACTAGTGGGCGGCTTTGGAGGCGAGGTCACGAGCTGTGGCGAAGCACAGCCACATTTTCAATCTGGGAGCTTTTGATGCACTCTGTCAATAATAGTATGTTTGAAGTAGTCAGGTCAAGAATCGTATTCTATTGAGAAGACAATCGCTAAAGATCACCTGGAACCTAGCAAGCGTTCTCTGTGAGATGTTACTGACCAGAAGGTCACGAGTTAGATGCCTTATAATGTCTGATAATGCCTGACATACTCCTCCGTTCCCGTCCGCACACTCCGAAGTCCTTGGGCCTGAGGCTCCCACAGGCTGCGCGAGGCGTCCCTAACACACGCCTGTACCTCCTGCAGCGCAACGGCCAGTGCTCTCTGCAGACGACCTCAGAACCCCTCGCACTCGTGCTCGTTTCAAGTCCAACAACAATGCAGAATGCGCTCGGCAAGACTCTCTGCACATGACTGGGCATCACGACAGCCGTGTTTCAATTACATGGTCTTGGCCCTTGAGACTTTCAACTCTCCCAAGCTGAGAGTCATGGGCGCAACTTGGGTTTCACCACAGCCTTCCACACGACAGTCTCGTCAACGGCATACTATAGTAGGCAATCCGAAAACAGTCCAGAGTCCAGTAGGACAGACGCATCTGGCCTGAGGTATCCAAACTTGAGCACAGGTAAATCAACAATCCCGTCTGTGCGATTGGGCAGCTTCAGCTGTGGGTCGTCGTCTGCTGCCTCTGTTCTACAGCCACCTTCAGCATGACTGCGCCAAACCCGAGTTCAAATGCTCCGCGCGTTGTGGTCATTGGGGCTGGATCTCAAGGCAACGCTTACTCTGCGCCCATTGCAAAGCTAGGTTTGGGTGTCATTGCGGCTGTCTGTGACCCCATCGCATCCAAACGCCAAACTTTCGGACGTCGTTACATATGGGGACTTTCCACACCTCCACGAACTCCCTTGGTACATGAAGAATTCGAAAACTGGCAAGATTTCATCCAGTATGAGGTCCACAGAAGAGAACGAGTAAAAGCTGGCGAGATCAAGGATGGAGATGCCGAGTTTAGGGGAATTGATACGGCCTTCGTCTGTGTTTTGGACGAGTTGCATGTCCATGTAATCAAAGCGCTGGCTCCTCTAGGAATTCATATCATGTGTGAGAAGCCTCTTGCTTCGAGACTGAACGATTGTGTGAGCATTCTGGGGGCCATGAAGAGGGAGTGGGAGACGTTGGGAAAGAAGACTATCTTCGGCATTGGTCATGTTCTCAGGTATAGCCCTCAAAATGTGCTGCTGAGGAAGTTGGTGAGAGAAGAGAAGGTTTTGGGGGATCTGTTGAGCGTTGAGCACACGGAGCCAATTGGATGGTGGCACATGGCTCATAGCTTTGTGAGGTATGCCAACATGCTTGTTCTAGAGGTAGATCTTTACTGATTGATCCTACAGAGGTAACTGGCGTCGTGAGGATACAACTGCACCATCCTTACTGGCCAAATCCTGCCATGACATCGACTTCCTCATGTGGCTCATTGCCTCGCCAGCCTCAACGCATACTGCGGACCCGCGCAGCGTCCATCTGCCTTCCTTCATCTTCTCCACTGGCGCTCTCAACCAGTTCCGCAAAGCCCGCAAACCTCTTGCTGCTGGCTCTGCCACCAACTGCCTGTCGTGTCCCATCGAAAGCACCTGTCTCTATTCGGCCAGGAACATATACCTAGAAAACCTTGTAAACAAGGAGGGCGTCCTCGACTGGCCAGTCGATGTGATCGTCCCGGAGATGGAGGATTTATACCGCGACTCGGGCAAAGATGTCGCCATGGAGAGACTTCTGACAGTCCTGAAGGAAGACTATACCCCCACAACGCCAAACGTTAAAGACAGAGCTTGGTACGGTCGCTGCGTTTGGGAATGTGATAACGACGTTTGCGACGACCAAGTTGTCACAATAACATGGGAGGATGACCCAATTCCTGATTCGGAGCGAACGAACGGACATGCAATAGACGGCACAGACATCACGAAGCAAGAAAATGAATCACTTTCCACCGAAGTAGGAAGTTTGAACGGCAGAGCAGCCAAAACAGCAATCTTCCACATGATCGCCTCGACAGAAAAGATCTGTGAAAGGAGGGGTCGCATCTACGGCACCAAAGGCGAATTAAGTTACGACCTCGATTACATCTCCGTCAACGATTTCATGACCGGGAAAACCACAAAGTTCTCGCCACCACCGTCTACAGGCGGACATGGAGGCGGTGATGGAGCTTTGGCCGAGAACTTTTGCAAGGCAGTACAGGCTGTCAATGAGGGGGTTGATGTCGAGGAGGCGCAAAGACGATATTTGGGCGTGACGATCGAGGAGATCGTGAGAAGCCACGTCGCTGTGTTTGCGGCTGAGAAGGCGAGGTTGGAGCGCAAGGTTGTTGATTGGAATGCGTTCTGGGAGGAGGAGGTTGTGAGGCATTTGGATAGCAGCAATTACGTAAGAGGCTGACTCGCTTGAGGTCTGAATCGTGCTTTGAGCTTTCCCATGATAGAGATACCAATGCATGATGGCACCATTGGAACGTATGACTCTTTTCTTGACAATGCCTATCCATTTGGCGTGAATGCCAGGTGACGTTGCATATCTTATCAGGCCGGAGGCTCTCCAGAGTCGTAGCCTGCTCGGCTGTCTCGAAGGCCGTCGTCCACACGACTAATTCGATCTCGAGAAGCTTCCAGCGAAGGAAGTGTACGATTCGGTTACTCTTCAAATGAACAATTGGACAGGAGAGCGTCCCTGCGTTCCAAACCACTCATCAAATACCCCTGCTCCCCAGAACAATTCCTGCTGCCCTAACATCCCGACAGATCGTGGACAGAAAGTTCGCCCACACACCCTCAAACCCACGTCCCAATCTAGCAAGCCGTTAATCATCCTGAGCGAATCCAACATTCCCGCTAACATTCCCCATATCAAACAAATTCCTCCTCATCTTCTCCGCCCTACCCCTCAGCTCCTCCGGCAAAGGCGAAAAGTCAACCTTGTCGACCCAGTCGCCAACACCGTGCTGCAGCACGTTCCTCGCTCGCAGGGTGTTGGCTTTCTTGTGGCCAATGCTCCCGTGGAGGGTCATGCGCTCGATGTTGGAATTGTAGACGCCACGGTGTAGGAAGTTGTTGTTGTAGAAGATGATATCTCCTGCTTTCAAAGTGACGATTTGCTGGCCCGGAAGGGGTTGGAAAGGGTCTGCGGAGCGTTCTTGGGTTGTGCGGTGGCGTTTGTGAGAGCCTGGGATTGCTACTAGGGAGCTATCGTCGTATCTGAGAGGATGTCAGGAACTTGATGATGTAAGATTGTAATGAAGCTGGAATCAAAAGGGGTTTTTACAGGGCCAAGTTCCATTGGGCGTGGAAACCGGGTTTATTCAATCTCTCCAATTCTTCTTCGTCTGTGGCAGTTGGAGGAATATCATCTCTATGCCACCTCAATTCGAATTCCTTATCCGGCCT
The DNA here is from genome assembly GCA_003689335.1 of Venturia asperata. Taxonomy (NCBI): domain Eukaryota; kingdom Fungi; phylum Ascomycota; class Dothideomycetes; order Venturiales; family Venturiaceae; genus Venturia; species Venturia asperata. The sequence continues at coordinate 22,678 of QWWL01000034.1, forward strand.
CACGAGCAGATTATACAATTCCATTATCAATTCGTCATCATCGTCGCAGCCGATGATTTCTTTGACGGGATTCACCACGAAATCTGCAAAGTAGCTTGCTGCGAATTCGGATTGATGTTGCATGTCAGGATGCATTAGATGTTGGACGCCCCAGATTCCGTTGGACGGGTCAGATGACCATGGTGGGAATTGTTTTGGAAGAGTGCGCAGGTAAGGCCATTTTCCTTCGCGGGCTAGTTTTGTGACTTCTTGGGATGCGCGACGGAGAGACTCGAGTTGTTCGCCTTTGATGACCGAGGAGATGATCACGAAACCATTTCGATCGAGAGTTTCCCGAACACCAAGGGAAGTTACTGTGGTTGTTGCTGTTGGCTCGGTCTTAGTTTGAGAAGACATTTTAGCGAAGAAAGGATTGATCGTGTGATATTCTGAGAAGATGTCGGGAAGGGCGGAGGGTTATGGACGTGACAGTACGTAGAAGTAAGTGGAGCCTCCCGATTCAGACCTGCAGCTGATGATTCGATCACGTGTACCACAGTATGGGTAGCCTGGACCATGACTCGATCAATTTACAATTAAATCAAGCGGCAAGGTCAAGCCGTGATGGCGCTGGGCCTCGGACTATAGTGGAGATTGATTAGTGGAACTGCTATGATCTAACCTGGAAGATCGGTAAGTATTGTGTACCACAGAACACAGAAGGGGAACCTTGTAAAACACCTACCACAGTATCTTTGAACCCTAGGTACCTAAGCAACAAACCTCCTTTGCTATCAAATTCGGTCGATATCTTAGCATCCTCTGGCCGCATCAGCATCATGAGTTCAGAAATCCTCCTCTTTTCTACAGACCTCGTGAGCCCGAAAGTGCAGGAAGCCCTTCCTGAGGGCTACACGTTTCGACCGCTATCTCGTTCCGATTACAACAATGGTCACCTGGATATTCTCAGAGACTTGGCGCATGTTGGCGAGATATCAGAGCAGGAATGGGTTGAAAGATTCGATTTCATGGTCTCGTGCAAAGGAACTTACTATGTGCTGGTGATTGCAGATGCAAGCGGGAGACTTGTTGGGACAGGTACATTGATGGTGGAGAAGAAATTGTACGTGTATCCTCGATGATCATATCGAACTTGCTAATCGTGGTCCTTTAGTCTGTATCTGCTCGGGACTCAAGGTCATATCGAAGACATTGCCATCAAAAAGGAAGCTCAAGGCAAGAAGTTTGGCGTCAAGCTTCTGGAGGCTCTGGACATTATTGCCGCAAAGGTGGGATGTTACAAGGTGAGTCTGGTTGCAAATGGTCTGCGATATTAGAAGATTTTGCTGATGAGCGAGAGCAGACCATCTTGGACTGCTCTCCAGAGAAAGAAGGTTTCTACGTCAAATGTCAATACGAGAAAGCCGGCACGGAAATGCACCACTACTACGACTCCAAAGCGGAAGAATATGGAGTCTGATGTGTAGCTCCTTGTTGTGGGCGGTTCATTCCTGGAAAGTTTGAGCCTTTGCACAGCCATTGCCTTGATTATTGCTCGTCTTGTCCCATCACAAATTTCTGAGGAGGCGCGGGCTCGGGGTCTCTCTGAGCAGATAGCACAGCCAATTCAGTGCTTCGACATGTCCCTTGTCTTAATTTATGGAGGATTCGATGAATGGATGACTTGATGATCTCGACGTTTCCTTGTAAGCTGTGATAGCGGAGAAAAAGATGAGGGCGAGCGAGTGGTGAGGTAAAACGTAGTCGACCTTGTTGCTTCAAACAGGGTATTTCCTTTATTCGATGGAATGCTGTTGCATAGTCGGGGCAAGGCAAAATGCTACGATACAGAAGACTTTCACTGTCACGTCGACTGGTATACGCATTGAGACTAAGATCGCGTCCGAAACAAGCAATTATCCGTAAGGAGCTCCACAGCTGGGTAATCATTCTCCTACCTGGGCTCTGGGCCTTACACAGTAATTTCCACCACGCGTCGGCCTTCAATCAAAACGCAACACATTCATCAAATCCCAACCATCATCCCGGCTGTTCAAAGTCAAAGTCGCGTGTGCCCGTCACGTTGATATCCTTCACGCGAGCACCCCAATATCCAATAGTTGTCTCTTTTCCAGCATCTCTTAAAGTCTCTTTTGAAGCTCTGCCATTTGGGTAGAGACTGAAATTATACTGCCACCGCGGACGGATCATTCCATGTTCGTCAATATAGTTGCACTACTGTGGTGCCCGTACAGTTCAGCTCCCCGAGCCCTGAATACAGGCCCTGGCGTTATGTCCCACTGTCTTCTTGGACGATAAGCTAGATAACGGACAGGCATATTAATGAAAGGCGGCCGCTCGGGAGCTGAAGGATTTGAGTGGTAGTCTATCTTGAAGCGATAACAGACCCTTTCACACTGCTCACATATTGGGTTCATTCACCTTTATCTCCGTCGATGGCTCGAGCAGGAACAACAATCCTATCTCTTGATCGACTCGTTCGAACTTGAGTTTCTATCGTGATGGCGACTTACAGACATAGCGGACGCCATTCAATCGACAAAGATTATTTGAGCACAACAAACAGATACGGAAAATACTTCCAGGATGAGGAGAAGGCATATTCTGCTACGATTGTGACGGAGTCTGATTCCCAGATTTTGGATCGTCCTCCAGAGACAGCTAAGGATCTTGTCACCGAAGTCATACATGCTGTCGATGACCCATCTCTTAACCCGGTAGATTACCGCTCGAAATAATGGTCTTATGTTCAAGACTTGACTGACACAGTAATAGTGGACATTCCGGATGTGGTTTATTGGTAAGCTGTAAAACTCAGTGGTGCATGAGAACAGATAGATATTGACTGGCACTCCCAAGGAATCGGACTCTCAACTTTTGGTGGAACCCTTGCCACCATTTATTATTTCAAGGTATGGTATCGTGCTTGAGCGATTCCTGTCAACATTCACTGAGCGATCACAGCCACAACCAGTTGTTGTTTCGACTGTCTTTCTTGCTGTAGTGAGCTATATTCTAGGGCAAGCGATGTCTATCGTACTTCCACGAGGAGGCAGAATAGGTCAAATTTTAAACCCCCACCCTGTTGGTCTCACCTTTTTGGTATATGAGAACTATTTGCTGACTGACAGTCACCTAGTTCAATAGCAAAGAACATGTGGGACACACCTGGAGAAATGATTAGACCACACTGACCAATATGTAGGCTGCGATTGTCGTCATGGGATCTGCAGCAGCAAACGCTCCTCTAGCTGTCGAAGTCCTGGCAGTGTCAAAGTATGTCCTGAAAAAGACTTGGTTCTTGGTCGTTAATGTGTGATCAGACTCTACTACGGTCTTGTGTTGAACGCTGCTGTCGGTATCTTTCTGGTGTGGTCTTCCCAGTGCTTGGGCTATGGTGACAGTCACCCCGATCGGCATCCTTGACATCTCTGACGCCTGACAGGATTCGCTGGACTGCTTCGTCGAACACTAGTCTATCCCACGAAAATGCTTTTTCCATCTAATTTGCCCATGAACTCGCTTCTGGAGGCTCTTCATGGTGACAAAATTGAGGTTGGTAAGAAGTTGCGAGTGTTTTACATCGGCTTCCTCGTGCTGTTCTTTTACGAGATCATACCAGAGTGGATCATGCCAGTCTTGATTGGCGTTTCTGTCGTTTGTCTCGCCAAAAGGGATTCTCTGCTTATCACCAATCTTTTTGGTGGCTCGAACGGCAACGAAGGATTGGGCTTATTCAACCTCTCGTTCGACTGGCAGTACATTGCGAATCCCAGCCCACTTTGGTATCCTTTGCAGACATTGTTCAATAATTTCATCGGCTACGTGCTCTGCGTTGCAGTCTTCATTGGCGTCTACTACGGAAATATATGGAATGCGCAAAAGTTTCCGTTCTTGAGCCAGTCTCTGTACACAGATCAATCCAACGGCACAAACTTCACTTCGTAAGTTTTCAAGCTGGCGCTTCATCTTATTTGTGCTGACTTTGATCTCCCAGTTTCAACCAGACTGCAGTACTCGACCAAGACTACAAGGTCGACTTGGCCAAAGTCGCTGAACAAGGTATCCCTTACTTCACCGGGAGTTTCGCGGTATACATTCTCGCCACCAATCTTTCTATTACCTCGACATTCTCACATCTCATGTTGTGGAACTTCAATGACCTAAAGTCAGCTTGGAGCTTCGCTTCTGTAGCCAACCTCCAGTCTTTATTCAACCCTAAAACCTGGAATTTGCGCTTTTGGAAGTTTGACACCACGAAGTCGAGCTGGGGCGGTTCGGACGATAAGGAGATGGATTCTCACTACCGATTGATGCTGGCGTATGATGATGCGCCTAACTGGTGGTATGGAACAATACTCGTCCTGTCCACAGTCGTCGGACTCGTCATGCTCTATTTAGGCAAATCCACGTTACCTTGGTGGGGTTTCGCCGTGTCGTGTGGTCTGGTAAGTTCAGCCTCCAGGCTTTGCGAGCGCTGGATCGAACTACACTGACACGTCTCGTCTAGTCTTTCATATGTGTCTTGTTCTTCGGTGCACAATACGCCATCACTGGGTACAACTACAATGTGCAACCTGTTATTCAAATGTTAGGGGGATATCTCCATCCGGGACGTCCGCTTGGTACGTAACTTGTGCCGTGAACATACTGGCTACTGCTCTTCTGTAATCCTGACGAAACTCCAAGCAAACATGTACTTTGTCCTGTTTGGCTACAACAGCGTCGTTCAGGGACAACTATTACTAAGGGATCTCAAATTCGCCCAGTACGCTCATTTGAGTCCTAGGTGCACTTTCACAGTTCAATTGGTACGGCTTGCCTCAATAAAGACGCAGCTTGTGTGCAAGCTAAATCATATACAGGTCGGCACGTTCGTTGGCAGCATTTTTTGTAAGCGTACAGAAAAAATGCGAGCGACCAAGTACTGACAATGCAGCGTACATAATGATGAACAGCATAACGACTAACCAACGAGAGACGCTCCTCGACATCAAAGGAACTTCAGTCTGGTCCGGTCAGTTCTCCATCACCAGTGTTTTGATACTCTGCTCATATCATGTAGGACAAGGAGTACAAAGCTTCAACTCGCAAGCTATCATGTGGGGTGGTTTGGCGAACGAACTGTTCACAGCAGGAAAACGATATCAGTGGCTGACCTTTTCTTTCCTCATCGGATTCGCCCTACCTGTACCTTTCTGGATAGGGCATAAATTTTTCCCCAAAATACGTTTGGACTATCTCAACACAGCGCTCATCGCAAGTTTCATTGGGCTCTTGAATGTCGGCATCAATTCTGTCACAATGCCTTGGTTCATCATCGGGGCTTTCTCACAAGGCTACCTGAGAAAGCGAAGACCGAATTGTGAGTCTAGGTTGTTGCTCTCCATCTAAGCACTAGTTAACAAACAAGGGTTCATCAAGTATAACTACATCTTATCAGCTGCGATGGATGGAGGTACTCAGGTTCTTGTTTTCATTTTATCGTTTGCCGTTTTCGGCGGAAGCGGAACGCAGGTGAGTATCCCTGGCCCACCAGTATGCCGTCCTGACGAACTGACAAATTGCAAGCGAAAATTCCCTGCGTATTGGGGCAATAACTACAACAGTGGAATGTATGACTATTGTATGGCACCACCTGGTGCTGATAAGGGGGACTAAACTTCGTGGTGGGAGTGTCTGTCATTATTGGCAACCATACTAGGTAGAGCAAAGGAAAGGATTCTGTGGTACCACGCATCTACTGAACCACTCATAATCCCCTCACGTCGACCGCAACTTCTCCCAAACATCAAGTTCTTGTGAAACTTTCAGTCGCGAAGCAGACAAACCAGATCTGTTTAATCCAGCAGTTTGCCAATTCCCCTCTTGAATTTAAAAGATATTCTGTTGGCATCTCAGCTAGCTCGAGGCTCCGCTGCCCGTCGATAATGAAGACGTTCTGTATTCCCAGATCACATCTTTGAAGGACATCATCGGTCTAGATCGTGAGTTACATGACACATCCATGTTGCTAACATCTGAGAAAGGACAATGAAGGAGCATATCGATTTTTCCGCGTCATCATCATCTCTTTCAGGACCGCGCCCGATCAATTTTCTCTTCAATCTCCGTTTCGTTGCTCCAGCGCCCCCCCACATTTGGTCATAATCAGCTCGTGCAACAAACAGAACCCTATTGCCCTCAGGGACTGATCAAACAAAGCCAAGTCTCTGTCGCACGCCGTTCAATCTTCCAGCATGCAAAGATGGCGTGGTCCGGCCCGCTCCATTACCTCCTACTCCATGTTCCCACCTTGTCTCCACACCACTTTCCACCAATGATCGATTTGTCCCAGCATCTTAGCCTCAACAACCCATCAACCGCCTCGAAGTGAGTCAAGAATTCGCGTCAGAGTAACCTTTTGAGGCAGAATCTCCACCTTCCGGCACCCAACAGCTCGTTCCACATGACAGGACTTTCTCAAACAGTGTCTTGCGATACCAGCAAGATGCGTTTCGAACACGCAGCGGAGAGAGCCCATTATTCGAAATCGCAGATGACGCTTTCAGGGATCTCATTTCTGTCGCTCAGTTGGGTATGCTTTATAGGCTATCTGAGATTCTTGTGGCTGTAGGCTTGGCACTGCAATATGCCCGTGAATATCACGTAAAATCAGAGAGCAAGTATACAGAGAGTATAGCCTCAGACCACTCCCAAAATCTCCAGGTACACTCCGCCAACTATTGGTCCACGCCACCTTGATGGGAAATCCTTCAGCCTCTGGCTCCAACCAAGGGACTCGATAACGACGTTTACCTCCTCATCCTCCATCCCCTCATTCATGATTTCATGATCGTACTGCTACGTAGTACTCCAGGTCTCGAACTGCGTCAAGAACACGCCGAATGGTATAAGAAACCCCACTTCCACTCTCATTTCGTGCAACCAGCACCACAATCGTTCAGCAACCACTACAATCGTTCACCATGAGGTTCTCATCCGCCCTTCTCTTCACCGCCATCACCGGCGCCATCGCCCTCCCGGCCGAGGTCTCGGAGCGCGACCTCAACAAGATCCACCCATTGACATACAAGACCTGCGGTAGCCAGGACGACGTCCTCCACGTCGAATCTCTCGTCTTGGATCACAACCCTCTTGTCCAGTGAGTCCTCCATCCCTCCCCTCCTCTACTCTTCCCTCGCAACAGACCTTCAAATAAACCGCGCAACCGCAAAGTTGATCTAACACGGCGACAGCGGCACAAACAAGATCAAAATCTCGGGTACCCTCCAGCAAGACGTCACAGAAGGCACCAAGATCGCCATCAGAGCCAAAGCCGGCATCCTCACCGTCTTCCACAAAGAACTCGACCTCTGCGACCTTGCAAAGTCGAAGATGGGCATCTCCTGCCCCATCAAAGCCGGGCCCATCGAGATCGAGAAGGAATTCGACATCCCAAAACGTGTTCCTCATGTAAGATTTCCCGCTCAGCAACCCTTTCCCGTCTCCTACACAAACATAGGGTGGTCATCATCGTCTTTCCATCGATGGCGATTTAACTATGATTTACTAACAGCCGGGTTTTGCAGGCAAATGTCAAGGTTGCCTTGTCTGGCCACCTTCCAAACGGCAAGCAGTTGACCTGCTACAACCTTGACGTTGGTGTTTGAGTGACTCGAACCCCACGTTCTTTATCGGGTCAAGAACAGCTCTCAAGAGGAAACAGGTCTGGGAAGAAGGATGGGATGATTGGACTTTCCTTTACAATAAGACAGGCAGATACATCGACCATAGCAAAACACACATTCATTACACAATTGGTATCAATGATCGTAGTCACTCAATTAGCAAGAAGAAGGATGCGTATATTTCCATCGAAAGCCGACTATCCCCTGCTCTTTGATGTTCTTTAGCGAGGGGGTTTTACCACATCTTTTTCGGTGCCGGGTACCATCCAGAACGTCCAATGAGTGTGGATCATTGCGTACCCATGAGTTTGCGCCTAACACAACAATGAAATCGAGCACATTCAAGCAGGTCAAACCACAAACCCGTCGACTGCCCCAAGAAGGTCCGGGAGAACAAAAGCAAAACACTCTTTGGAAGTAGCCAAGCGAAAACGCAACCTCAAAGTCATTTGGTTCCGAGAACAACGACTCGCACTGCTCAAAGTTTCCCAAACCGAGACAGTGCGAGGGAAACTAAAACTACCTAACTACGTTCTACGTGAATCTACCTATGGCTATATATGCTGCTTGAAATGTCATGTCAATGAATCCCCCAAAGAATCTCCTCATGACGATCATAAACGACGTAAAGCTTCAAACGCCGGGCTATGAGTCGCTGCGCTACGCTTGCAAATGAAAAGCAGATCAAAGTCAAGGTTCTGGAAGCAACCACCAGTATCACCCTCATTTTCCAATCAATTGACCGACGACTGATCAGTACACCAACTATCCCGAGGTGTCGCGGCGCTGCTGTGAGACACCTTTCGCTCACTGAAAATCAACAGAATTAACAATAAGTATGACAAAGCTGATAGATCCCATGTATCTAAAACGCCACTGAACTCCATCCATCTTTCAATGCCGTATTTGTCGCCGTCGGTCGTCATTTCAGCACAGTAATTGGCTGCCTCCATTACTTCTGTTCTCATTACATCAATCCACCGCATCAGTTGTTGAGAATTTGCTCGAGCTCTACGAATTGTCGATATCGATCCTCCGGTAGCTTGTGCAGGAATTGATCAAAAGTCGGAATCATACTGCGATACTGTGCAATCACCTGTGGCAATGATTAGTCTTGGTACAGGCCGAGGTGGATCGTGATAATACTTACCTGCTGGAATGAGGTCCTTACCTTGGACATGTTATTGTCTCCAGATAGCATTGAGGTAGTGATGGTGGCCGCTTCGTTGAAGTATTCCAAGAGGCAATTCTCCATTGCTGATGGATTCTTCAGAACCGTGAGGTTGAAACCCCAGAAGGCGTTGGCCTTTTCCTCAGTCCATTGCACACGGTTCATCGCCTGGAGCCACGGTAAGGCGAAGACACTCAAATGTGGCGCAAGCTTTTCAGGACATCCGATGCCCAGGCGACCCAAGGCGATTGCGGCATTCTCATTGAGCGATTCTGGGATTCTCTGATTGAACAAAATAGCACCCAGTTTGTTTAGAACGCGGTCGACGTAAGGATTCATCTCTTGCTTTTGGCGCACTGCGATCTCGCCGAGGGACCAACAGGCATTATTCACGACTGCAAAACCGGTATCGGCATCATAACTGCTCGAGTCGATATCCAGCTGGTCCAACACGATGCTGAGGATTGTAGGCAGGACTGGCTGCAGTTGAGGGAACACGTAAATTGCACAATCGCCGAGAAGAGCATACGCAGATTGGCGTACATCATTGTGAGCATCCTTCAAACAGTAGGCCAGGAGCTGGAAAAAGTTTGGCGTAGATTTGCTGACGAGCTCGTTGTTCGTTTGTTTCTCCACACCCATTGCCTGGACGATGCCGCTCAGTAGATCCAAGCTCGTCACAAGGAAATCCTTATCTGGTTCCACCATTGCAGGATTGTTGACTGCAGTGAATGTATCCTCGAGATTCTGATGTATGATGCTAATACATCTCGTGAATATAGGCTCCGCAAAGGGAGTGAATGTCTCGCCTAATGCAAGTGCAACATATGAAAGGCATTCCAGGAGAGGAAACATCTCACGCGACTGGTCTGCAACGCGCTCCCATCGTCGCAGAAGTGCTGGCATCAGAAGATTGACAAGCTCTGGATCTCTGAGCGAGGGACCAACATGCTCAGCCAAAGTTTGCACGCAATCGTACAGAATGTACATGTTCCGATCCTTGTAAATGCCGAAACACTTGACAAACTGACGAACAATAATCACGCTGTATGGTCTCAGCTGACTTTTCGCTTTCTCTTCCAGATTGGCAAAAGCGGATGCGGCAGCTTCTTGAACTCGCTTATTAGAATCGAGCATTTTTGTGAGCAAAGCCTCCATGATAGGCTCAAAGTACTGCCGCTGTCCTTCTGGATCGAGATGTGCAGGCCAGGCTGAGTACCGCCCAATGGCCCAGCAGGTGATTGATCGCACAACGGCTTGGGAATCGGTGAGAAGCGCCAAGAGATATTGGGTAAGTTCCGGCAGGTGAGGCTGCACGATGTCCATACATCCATCCGCAATTGCGCCAACCGCCAGCACTGCAGCTTCTCTCCGCGGCCATTCTGTCGCGCTCAAGTTGTCCTTCAGATATGGTAATGTGATTTCGAAAACGGCCTGGTTGAAATGCGATGCAAGAGTGTCGAGCGCAGCAGCGGAACATTTTCGCAGGTTCCATTGTTCCTCGGGGTCCTCTTCATCCTCGTCGTCGTCGTCTTCTTCAATCTCGCCATCACTCAAGTCGTCATCATCAGGGGCTGCGATAGACCCGGCACCGTTGGCGCCATTCTCGTTGCTATCGCCATTTGTACCAGTCAATCGTCCACCTTTGGCCGTGGCGAAGGCAGGTTTAATGTCTTCGGGCTTATCCTCCTGCTCAGCATCCTCTTGCTCGCCTTCCAATCGGAACTGGTCATCCTCGCCGTATACCATGCTCTCGAGGAGCACAGGCACTATTGTAGGCAAATGAGGTCCGAGACATCGACTCAGTTTCTCATCTTCACCAAGACAAAGCCAGAATTCCGCAGCGTCAAGCGCGAGTTCCGGATCGTCGGGATTCTGCTGCTGCGCGATTATGTACGCAACGAGACCTTCCATATATGGCGTGATCTTCTCAGGACTGATCTCAGCAAGGCGAATGAAGCAGCGGCAGACGTACTTTCGGACATCGTTGCTTGGATCATTGGCGAGAGCAAAGAGATGCTGAAGGAGTCCATCAAGGTGCGACAAAACGACAGGCGATTTTTCTGGCAGGAACACGATGATGGCAGACAAGGCAGTAGCTCTCACGATCGGGCTGGTGTCCCGCGTGAATTCCAACAGTTTTGGGAAGACGAAGGCAAGGGGTCGCTCTCCACTGTAATCGCGATCCAGAGCTCGTTTGTTGTCCTCGCAGATTTTGAGCAACGCACTCATTGCGCCTTCCTGTGCCCGCTGTGGGAATGAGTTTTCCTTGTTATCTACCAACGCTATCAAGCTAGAAAGGAGCAGTGGCCACTGCATGATACCGCCCTGCCTCACCACCTCTGTTATGACGTTGCCTGTGTAGTTTCTGACTTGGACATTCTGATCTTGGAGACCTCCGAGTATGACTGATCGAAGATAGGTTTTATTGGCATCAGAAATCTGCTTGTAGGACGCTCGGACGACGTTTCGCAAGGCCACAGCGGCAGCGCTCCTGGCCACATGGTAGCTTTCGGGCGTGAGACCAAGAGTTGATGGTTGTTGGCTGTTGACGGTCAAATATGCGAGGTAGTTTGTGTAGTCCGGAGCTTCAGCGGCACGTCTCAACATCTGAGAAGTAATGATTAGCCCCACGCCTCTTGTTTGCTATGTTTGCTCCATGGGCCTACCAGTTCAGCATTCTGTCTCGCCGAGGCCGTAGCAGACAGTGAATCTTTGAGGCATTGGAGTAACTGCCGGAGCGGCTCCGGCTGAGGTACCCAGGTCATCATGCTGAATTGGTGTGAGTTGCGGCAAGTTGGTACCGCGGTCAGGTCGTGTTCGACACTGGCGGGTGGGCGGACGTTCAACAAGGTATTTTTGCTTGGCTTGGGAAGGTCGGTTGTCGCCCTTCTTCAAAAGATGTGCGAGAAGACTTTCGTAGAAGATCTGTGGCCAAAAGAACAGGTTAGCAGAACGGGTTTTGAGATGTGGGCATGTCTTGAACGGGAAGCAGGAGCAGTGAGGGACTTACGAGCCAACTACGCCAAATCTGCCAGCATCGTTCTCAGCCCGGCTGAGCTGTAGGGTGAGACTAATGGCGGTGTTGTGTCTTTTGTGTCTTTTGAAGACGGCAGATTCTTGGAGTTTTCTGGGGCGACGTTGACGGCTAGGTGCAGATTCGGGTGGTACACGCCTATTGGAGCCTGATTGGTTGGATGGCTGCTGAAGAATATGCGTGGATGAGGGTGAAATCAAGATTCAAAGTGGGAATTGCTGCTAGGAGACTAGAGGGACAGGAATAGCTAGAGACGACTGAAGCACACGGTCCCGAGCTCTTTTTGAGGTGCCAGAGTGGTGGGGTTGCTGTGAGACGAGCGAGCGCTGGCCTTGCCTCCAGGGCAGCAAAACGTCGAAGAGAGATTTAATTCTAGTACTGCGCCATACACACCACAACGACCTCTTCGTTTCATTTGGCTCTCTTCGCCAGCGCCTATCGACTGAAACTGTCTCCATTTGACCCTCGCTTCAGTGCCCTTCGGCCCTGCCGTCCTTCGACAAGGGTACGGTACAAAGGTTTCGTCCCTCTCCGCCTTCGAGCCCCGGTAGTCATCATAATCCCCTCCAAGGTGTAACAGCTGCGACAGCATGTTCACGACTAATCTCTAAAGCGGCTATTGCACGTCAAGATGCTCTCGCTCACGAACGCCGTCAACAGCAAGCTCAGTATGGACTCGTCCAGCGACGAGCGTGTTCTGACATGCTTCTACAACTCCAACATTCGTGCTCTAGGCCTCCGCCCATAACCCAAACAAGTTGGATATCCAGCTCGATACGTACAGTGCTGGCTGTCTCCACCGCGGTAGGTTCGCGATGTCACCTCCGACAGCTGGTTTCCGCCAGATCACAACCTACCATGATACAGGTGTCGACGGAAACGTCACGCAGCGTCCATGCAGCTTTCGACTGTTCGCTCTTCACCGCTCCTCAGTGCTCAAGTGCTCAATGGCGACGTTCGCAGCATCAATTGCCTGGTGTTTTCAGCGTCATTGGTCCATACTAGGTCTGACTTGGCGATGATAATCGATAGAGTAGTTAGTCGTAAATATGGCCACGTTCAGGTACGGTGTTTCAGAATCTCAGTGTTTCAAGCATCCGGGGCAACCTCAAACCTCAGAGCTTCCCTCAGCACAACGAAAGCGTCTTCTTCAGCGTGGAAGAACATGGTGACTGCAGGTGCCTTGTCGGGGCAGCGACATCCCCTCCGACCCTTATGTAGACTTTGCCATCTCTTCCACTTCACAAGCAGAGTGGAAAAGTTCCACTCAAAAGCCGTTCGGCCTCTAAGAAAGTCGTCGTCAACCATCCATCCTTCGCGTGCCCGTTCCCGTTCCCCGAGCCCAGGCCATCGATTGGCGCAGCCACACGACACCCACTGGCAGTCTGGTCCCTCACCAACCTCACCTCTTCTCCCTACACCACACAACCTGCTCCTTCATACACGACCGACTGCCTCTGCTATCCTCCTAGCCTTGATCCAAAAAGCCGCTGCCTCGCCAGGACCTGCGCCATCTTTCATTCGCATCCGTGGAGGCTCCGTCACTTGCCGCTTCAACCTCGACGACGTCACACACAACGCTACGAGCGACCACCCGGACCGGGCCACATCTTTACGCGCCTCTTCATGCGCCCAGTGGCCGCAAGGTCGCCTGAGACCTGATATCGATTTTCGTTGATGCACATCGACCACGATCCGCAACCATGGCACCATCACTACATCACGGAGGGGCCATTCGCTTAGCGGACAGTGGGACCCGCAAAGGCATCCTCATAGGAATTTCGAGTGCTTTTGGATCGGCAGCTTTCGTCGCTTTGATCCTGCTCTTGATATGGTTCTTCCAATACACCCAACAAGGCCGAATACTGCTGGACCGCTTTGGTCGGCCTGGTGAATATGACGATGAACAGGTACGAAATTGATAGCTTCCAGGGCTTGCGTATCCTCGTGCTAATCAACTTCGAAAGGCTTTTGCGAAAGAAGAAGCCGAAGCCCTCGAAACCATGGACGATATGCAGAGGATGGAATACATGCGTGCCAAAGGTTTGTGTCTGATTCCGTGTCGTAAAAGGAGGACAGCTCACGTTAACTTCCATATAGCATTCGTCCAAGCCAACCCACCAGAATCCGTCCAAACCGATATATCCTTATCTCAATTTCTAGCCATACAAGAGAAGGGCGTATCGGCGTGGGAGTTCGAGCCAGAACTGGAGATTGCGAATTGTTTTGTCGAAGGTCGAACCGAAATCGAATTCTTCGACGCCGAATGCAGTGTGCAGAGCAATTTACCGGTCCCGAAACAGAACGAGGTATACTATTGGGAATCAAAGGTCTACGATAAGCCAGAGAACACATTGATAAGCATCGGAATGTCCACGAAACCGTATCCTTTGTTTCAATTACCTGGTGAGTGGCTGACATGGGCATCTGGCATGGTGGGAGACTAACAGTTGCAGGATGGCACAAACATTCAGTCGCATACGTTTCTAATGGCCAGCGAAGGCACAACCAGCCCTTTACTGGCAATTCGTACGGTCCGGAATACGTCCAAGGTGATGTCATTGGTTGTGGGTATCGTCCTCGGACAGGCACCATTTTCTTCACTCGCAATGGCAAGAAATTGGATGATGTCGTACACGGTCTGAAATCGCAGAACTTTTTCCCTACCATCGGCGCAAATGGACCGTGCCAGATTCACGTCAATTTCGGCCAGCTCGGCTTCGTTTTCATTGAGGCGAATGTCAAGAAATGGGGGTTGGCCCCAATGACAGGCTCATTAGCACCTCCACCTCCATATGGCAGCGAGCAAGGCAGCATTCTTCTTGAAGGAGGAAGAGAAGGGGTCCGAGAAGGCATGGGAAACAGCTACATGACACCTTACTTTCATCCCAGCCATGGTCGGACTCACAGTCAGCAAGTTCGATACTCGAGGAATAATCCAACGAGTCCCGGGCCACAGCGATCGCCCACGGATATTTCGCTTGCACAGCTTAGCCTGGTTGACTCGAATGAGGACGTTGGAGAAGGCACAAGCAGCTCGGCAGCTGCCATTGTGTCTTCAATACGAGCAGACTATGGGCACCCGAGAGCAGAATTCGGGGCACAAGAAGCTCCGCCAGATTACGAAAGCCCACAAGGCTCGCCACAAAGAGAGAGGCGGCGGCGGGATTCTGAGAGCGATGATGAATTAGACCAAGATCAGCGGCCGCTGTTACAACATCAACCCTTGCGAGACGAACCTCCAATACCAAGTTACGAAGCCGCTGTTAGCGGAGAAGGAAGAGGGCGAAGTGATACCCGAGGTTCGAGAATGAGCTGATGAAGTCGTTGTTACCTCCTTGTGCCCGCGCGAGAAGCGCGGTCTCTTTAATGTGAGAAAATTAATCCTCCTCTTGGTCATGAATGGAATGACACGTCTATCTTTTATGGGGTTGGTCTTTGCATTGGGGAATTGTGAAATATACATGTGACACGTTATTGGATAGGCGGCATCGCGAAGGAGCTCGGGGGCAGCGTTTCCCTTTTTGCTGTGGCTGGCTGTTTGTGTTTGGTAGTTTGTTGGCTTTGTCTGCTCGGAGGATGCTATCGAGTGGGACAAAAGCGGAATGGATGTTACCTTGAGGCTCAGGTCGTGACTGCTCGCTGTAGTGCTAGGATTCAATGACGATCGTTGATGGTGCTCGGGTCCCATCCCTGCTCAGCCTGGTCCGAAATCATTCAGTCGGTCTGGCTATCCCTTACGTTTCATTTTTCGATAATTTTTATTCAGAAAGGATATCGGCTTATTCGTATCCGTTTGGTTAGGCCCTTGTTTGATCAGTATTCCTAATGTACCTAGCTTGGAATAATGTCTGCTCCAGAGACTCCTTTTTCAATCGCAGTCAGGTTGCCGGAAACTCATTCATGTATCTATTCTTGCGAAATTAGAATTTTATTTCGGTGGAAGGTATTTTGGAGCGTGAATTGCCTGCCCTCACGTTTCCCGTCTAGTCTAGGTTGCCGTTACTCGATCCAATGCGTACAAGGTCCAATTGAAGCCGCCTCAGTTCAAGTACTCGCTATCTCGTACTCATAATTTAGGACCAACCTCCTTCTCCTGCTTCAAGCGGACAACACCCTGTCATCCATCAGTATCTTCTCCTCTCGCAATCGAGAAAGTAATGAGGCAAATAGGAAAACTCACCTCCTGCACACACGTAGCAATCAAAATCCCCTCCCTAGTCCACATCTTCTGAATCACCAAACCCCGCCCATCACCCGCCCACGGACTCTCCATCTCCGTGAAGATCCACGCGTCTGCCCTGAAACTGCGTGGATTGTGGAAATAAATGGTGTGGTCTAGACTAACCATCATACCCACCTGCGGTCGCACTTTCCGGTTTGGACGGAACCGCGTTTGGATGTATTCCTCCATACCGACTCTTTTTGTCTCGTCGCCGCCGTCGCGGAGAGCGGCTAGGACGTCGTCGTCGAGGATCGTGTCGTCTCTTCTTTCTTTCTCCTTTTCCTTGTTGGAGGGTGGGGAAGGCGAATCTTTGCTTTCGCGAGGGACGGGGCGGGGGATGCGCCAGAGCTTGTGGATGCGCGAGATTGTACCTATGAAGTAGGAATCGGACATGTATGCCAATGCGGCGAGGTGCGCTTCATGTCCGCCTTGTTCACTGATTGTGCCTCTCGCCCTTATCCATTGTCTCGTCCTCTTCGTGGCTGGTTGTGGGGAATCGTTATTCAGAATGTCGATCCGTTGCGATATGAACGGTCCATCGACTCCCTGTGGTAATCTCAATTCTCCAAACCCGACCTCCTCTTTTGGTCCAGGGACGTAGGGCATTGGACTTGTATGCTCCAATAATTCTTTGCCTCCAGCGCCGCTGCGTACAAATTGCATTGTAGTGGTGAAGATGACGTTTCCCCTTTGACGAGCCTGTACTGTCCTGGTAACGAAGGAACGGCCGTC
Organism: Venturia asperata; assembly: GCA_003689335.1. Taxonomy (NCBI): domain Eukaryota; kingdom Fungi; phylum Ascomycota; class Dothideomycetes; order Venturiales; family Venturiaceae; genus Venturia; species Venturia asperata. Next base: position 39,513 of record QWWL01000034.1, read on the forward strand.
GCGGACGTGTTCGACGTGGTAGATACAGGGAATATCGGCGTTGCCGGCCAGAACAAAGTAGCAGTGCATGGAGTGCACAGTGAAGTTCTTGGGAACGGTGTTTTGCGCCGCGGAAAGACATTGGGCGATAATCGCGCCGCCGTAGACGCCACGAGCTCCAGGAGGGTGCCATAGAGGACGAGTGTTCGTGTAGAGATCCTTGAGATTGTATCAGCAATTGCGAATAGTAAAGAAGACGATCCGTGAGCTCGAGAAGCTTCGTGGGAAAGGAAAAGACAAACAGGATCAATATCATTCAACTGCGTCAACTCCAAAATATGTTCAATCTCAGCCTTCCCATGATCGGGACTCGGGGGCCTGACAAGCGTAGGTTTCGTAGACATCCTTTGCAAATCCTTCGCAGAATTCGACTTGGCTGGCATACTGGTACAGCCGCGTCCCAGCGTGTGAGGGTGGTGGTATGTATAGAGCTATCAGAGATAGAAGAAATCAAACTGAGGCCGTAGCACAGCAGAGAGAGAGCACATGTGAAGCCTAGGAAGAGCAAAGACGATTGTTTCAAAGATGTCCATGCCAGAGATATATTTGGCAGCGTTCTGGAAGCTTGTGACGACCCATCGTCGAACGTGGTGGTGCCGCGATCGTCCCAGGATGTCGAACTGGGTTATAGCCTCGGTTGGAGAGTTGCAATGACTCGGCAGGCCTCCCCTTTTCTTCAATTGAGGCGATTGTTCAGTGATTGGGAGGAGCCAGATGTGACGTATTCATGTTGCCGGGTAGGCTGTACACAGTAGGCGAGGTAGAGACGGACATCGTCCGGTGTCAGAATGAGAGGCAAAGTTCCAAGGTTTGATCAAGGGTATTATGTAATCAAATCCGCTGTCTTCCAGCCATTCGCAACAACTCCAAGTGGGCTATCCCTTGGCCGCATCGTTCAACTATCCTTCCAGTATTTATACAACAGATGATTTGCAAGAGACGGTCTCCAAATAAGCGCTCCTCGCCGAAAGCTACCAGCTATCTCAATGACATCATGCTGTGAAATACAAGGTTGACATCCATCAGCATCAAGGACATCGAGAATAGACATATCACGCCCCGTAATGCCCACTAACCCTACCCGTACCATTGTAAGCCATGAACCGGCTTGCATCCGCCCACTCATCGTCAAGCTCGTCCACGTCATTCCTTTCTTTCTCCTCCAGTGCTTCGTCCGCATTCGCGATCCTCAAGCCCCCATTGCTCGGTTGTCTTAACGTGGAGATAGGACTGGCTCCCCCCGGGTTCGCTGAAGAGAGCAAATTTGAACTGAACCGTCTCTGCTGACTCGGCAGCATGAATCTGTCACCCTCGAGTTGGCTAGGACTGTTGTTGTTACTCCGGGAAGGAGCATCGATACCATCCCTTTGGAGATGTGGTTTCTTGCTAAAGGAAGGCGCCGGCGGCTGAGGTGTCTGGCCTCTATGGAGCTCCATGCCGTTCATATTTCGGACGAGGTGAGCTGCATTGCCTACCGCAGGGGACTGGTCGATCGTTCTTTCTGGGTTCTGAACTACCAGATTGCGACCGTCATAGGCGCGATAATCGACAGAGGAATCAACTGGCCCTGTCCCTTCGAGAGGCGAGTCTCTAAAAGGATTATTGCGTGGATCGATAGGAGAATAGTGCGTTGATTGACTTTCATGTGATGTGACAAGGTGGAGCTGATGACCCTCTCCAGTCCCAGATGGATGTCTAGTATTTGTCGGCGTGTCATCGTCAACCAGGTCTCCAAAATTGTTTGCAGGCAACTCAGGTATTGACAGAGGAGCAGGCAATTCGACATGAGTGCTGTTGTTAGGTTGCTCAACTTGCCGTTGGGGTATATAGACTTCTGGAGCATTGCCAGCGTTCGAAGGATGTTTGCTCAATCCTGGACTGGGTTGATATGCTTGTGCTATTGGTGGAGATGAAGTACGTTGATGAGAAATTCCATGACCACTGTGCATGCTTGGAACAATACTGTCAGGACGTCGGTTCATGCCTCCATTTCGACCACTGCTGGTGCTGTGCTTTGGTGGCGCATGTCCCTCCTCCATGATTTGACCAATGCCGTCATCGTCCAGGTCTCGAATCTTGAATTGGGCAATTGTCTGGATCTTCCTCGTTACCCATCCTGCAAGTATCTTTCCTCTTTGCTTCTCGCCCAATCTGGAACGAGGGAAGTCACCTTTCTGAACAAAAGCGACAATATCAACAATCATGTGATGCTGGTTTAGGATGGAGTTGACAATGACAGGAACGATGCTGGCGAGGAAATTCTTTCGGAAGATTTCCACGAGGACAACGACGAGCCCGCCGGCTTGGAAGAGTGCGCATCCTCCCGGAACGATGTTACGGTGGCATCTTTCGACGCTCGCCTCGACATCAACAGGAAAATGGAGGAGTCCATTCACCTCAAATGTCTCGCCGATGCTGCCAAGGACGAATAATATCTGCATTTCGATTGGCAGTCCGCCATTCCCTATCGGCCTGCTCACTGTGTGAAGGAATCCTAGGTCACCTGTACGCATATATTTGACATTGGGATCTCCGTCTGCGGTCCGTCCGTTGAATCTTTCTTTGTCGAAGATGTCTTTGGACTGGTAGAATCCATGGACTGTCGCCTCGGATTGTACCCAGATCTCTCCGTACTCGCCAACATGGCACAGACAGTTCGTTTCTGGGTTGACAATACATACTTGGGTACTGACCGGGACCATACCGGAATCCTGTATGAAGAGCGCGAATGGATCCGTTTCCGGATGTACTGGAGCAATGAGACCACGCCTCAAGGCGTTCATGTCGAGCCACAGCTCGATTGGTTCGATACACATGTACGATCGCGAGGTAACCATTGGATTAAGCACGTGGGAGTATATTGTGTTGATAGCCGTCCGATCGAGTCCAGACGCAGCGAAATGGAGTCGCACTTTTTGATCTATATGATGTCAATAGCGAGTTCAGCATGAACAGACACATGCGATCACCTACAAACATCGACCTTCGGCCTCGTATCCGTTGTAATCATCAAGTTTTTCAATTCGTGCAGTGCAGCAGTTTTGCCAGCAGACTGTGCCATGGCATGATCCAGCATCTGACTCGTGGCATAAGTATCCTTAATCTTATACCTTGATAGCGTCTGGAACAAGATGTTCGGGTTCTGCGCAAAGTCCACTGGTGAAACAAGATATGTCGGCGATGCAAGGAATATTCCCATCAAGCAGGTATGAATGAGGCCGAGGCCCATGGTACTGCGTACGCAACCCAAGACTGGTCTTGTGCTTGTCATCTGGCAAGTCTCCTTCTGCACTTTACAAAGTGCCATGATCGTATCGTGACCGAGCTGCACCGCTATTCTTCGCTGATCCGGAGTCCAGTAGACCCAAATGAGAACAGGATGGCCTTTTTGAACCCACAGCGGCTTTATTGACAGTCCAAGATCACGGCACCCATGGGATTGCTTCGGTGGCTTCGTCGTGTTGTATGTGTTCGGAACATTTACTCGAAGAATGACCGCTGACTGCTTGAGGTGCTGAGAAACAGGTTTTTGCTTTAGCACAGCATCGACGTCGTTGTTCACCAATATGGCTTTGACTTTAAAGTCCGCGACAATGTGCAAGAGTGCTGGCGCATCCTCATTGAGACGGTTCTGATCAACAGGAGCCATGGGTATTGCAATAGCTCCAAGGCAGAAGCATGCATGAACTGCAAACACAAAGTCCTCAGAGTGAGTATACATCAGCACGAGATGATCCCCAGCCTGTACCTTGACTTTGTTCTTGAGGTATTGCGCCACGGCCGCAACCTTCAGGTCGAATTTCTTCCAATTGACGCCCTTTCCCTCTTTGCCTCGACCATCGATTGTGCAGTAGGCTAGTTCTTCGCCTTGACGAGCCACTCTCCACTGCACAAGGTCTTGGATGTTCGTAAATTGATTGAGCGGTGTGGAAGTACGCTCGTCCATGACAATGTCACGGTAGTCGACCCCAGAGTATTGCTTCTCTTGCATGTACAGGAGGTTTTGACGAGAATGCGATGATTGCGGCGACCAGATACCGCCAGACGGATCGTCCCCGATAGGCAGATTTTGCACCGCTCTCTCGACTCGGAACTTGACGTGTACACATGCCAAAGAGCCGTTGTCAAACTCCTTCCTGCACATCATGTTGCCGATTTCCCGTCGTCCGTTCTTGATGACCCTTGGTAACGCATTGGGAAGGGTGATCATCACACAATAAACGCGGAGATGGTGCTCGTCGTAAAGCACGTCCATTACTCGTTCAGCTAGTGAATCGAGAAACGTTATATCAAGCTGACGGGGTGGGCCACCAGGATTGGTCGGTGCTGTCGAGGCGGCCTGAGTCTCGATGAGAATGATGGGCAGGAATTCACCATTGACGTGGGAGTCGAAAGCAGAACTGCAAGAGTTTTAATGAAGTCTTTCCTCATGTCAAGGAAGATACTCACCAATCGTAAATCTTCAAGACATTCTTCATAATGCTAACGACCAGATGTTGAACGAAGAAATACCGGTGCTCGAACTCGGGGATTCCATTATCGACCCACTCGACTCGTTGCCTTATGCGATCCTCGTAGAGCCCGAGAACAAAGATTTTCCCCTCGATGATGCATCCTAGTAAGCCCGTTCTTAGAAACTCAGGCTCGATAAGAACGGGTGTAGGGCTGCCTTCCATGAACTTGTAAGGCCGCGCATGGAAAATGGTCTCGGTGTGCTTCGGTAGTGCCCAAAAGCCACCAGAAAGTGATGGCGAGTCGACCCAAATCTCACCAACAGAGTACGGTGGACAAAGCAGACTCGTCTCAGGATCCACGAGAGCCAGCGTTGCATCTGGGATGGGATATCCAAAAGCTCCAGCTCGCAGGACACCAGGATCGTTGGCGCGTTTCTCGACCTCATCTCCCATCGCCAAAACAACAATCTCATTGGTTTTCAGAGCTTCTTTATCCAAAAGGACCTCGGTCAACTCCGTTCGACTTTTCCGCTTGCCAGATTTGTGAACGGGACCACCGCCGATGAGACTGCTATAGCCACCATTGGCAGGGGGCGTGATCGCTCCGTCTTTCGCTTCCTCCTCGTCGGGTTCATCGACCGCACTCAGAGGGCAACCCATGCGCTCCTCGCCTCCCAACCAGTCGCGGACTGAAATAATCATACCTCCATGCTCTGGTAGACATAACATTGGTGCAACCAAATCCCGTGCCCTAGTATTTCGCATAGGCCGTAGCCAGCGGTCGGCCAAAATTTCGTGGAACTCACAGTCCACGGTGAGAGTGTCAATCAAGCATAGTTTGACCGAGCCGAAATTGGGTTCCATGTTCTTTTTAAACTGTCTCGTGGCCATTGGGTCTTGCTGATAATTGTACGCAGCCCGTTTCAAGCCGGGATAGTCTGCGACCATGACTGTGGTCTTATACTTAGAGATCAGATGAGCATAGAGACCTGGTGTCTCCACCGTCTTCGATTCCATCCAAACGATTGTATGACCTCCATACACACCCAGCAAGACGCCTAATATCAGACCGGCACCTTCGCGAGGGTCCAGATATGTGAGAATGACCTCGCCACCGGAGCGAGGTGGCGCGGTTCCTGCGGTTCGGCTCTGACTGAATGTATCATGTTTGCCATTTGTTGGGATCGTAGACAAGATAGCTTGCAGACACGCCATTTGGTGCATTATTGTTCGATGGCTGAGAACAACACCTCTCAGATCGCCCGTCGGCGCTCGTGAAAATTCAATATAGGCCAAGTCTGGGGCTGGCAATTGTGGTGCGTCGTTCTTCTTTTTAGGATGAAAGCTGCCAAACTCGTTGGTTTTCCACCACTCAACACCAGTAGGCCATTTTAAACGCTGCGCGCTAATGTCTCGCTGAAAAGCTTTCAGGTTGTTGTCCGTTGTCAATGCAAGATGCGCTTGGGTAGTCGTCAATAGGAGACTGAGTTTTTGATAATCTTCAACGTTGTTCATTGGTACGGCCACGACTCCCGCGAGGAAACAGCCCATCAATGCCACTGCAAAATCGATAATTTCTGTGTCGCGATATACCAAGGCCACACGGTCACCTCGATAAAGATTGCTCTTGTCCTTGATGACCTGCGCAACTTTCTCCGCCCTGCTATGCAATTTCTCAAATGTTATCGATGCCGTCTCTTTTCCTTTTGGATCTAGTACCCAAAATGCCGGCGTCCTGGGATTCTGCGACCCACGATGTTGTAGCACAGCTCCAATGTTATCAAATTTCTGCATTGGTACGTTTCCGCGATGTGGATCAAAGGCGTCAAATGGAATCTCGCGAGGCTCAAGAGGCACCATACATTCCACTATGTCCCCTGCGAGATCGTGAGCAGGAGGGGGTGCTATATTTGCGGATGGAGAGAATGCCCCCTCCGAGTATCGATTTGGTCCTCCATAGCTGTCTCGCGGGCCATCTAATTGGTGACCTGTTCCTGCAAAATCCGAAAAGTAGCCTTGTTGCGAGTCAAGCATCGTGCTGAGTCTACTTTGCGCTCCAGGCGAGAAATCGCTAGCATCTCCTTCATATTTGGCTTGTTGGGCTGGATTGAAGCGGTATTCAGAGTCGACCATAGTTCCAGATCTTGACGAGAAACCTCCTCCATACACTTCCGGCGTTGTGGGCCGTTCCGCATACGAGTCGCGCTGTCCAAAAGATGGCTGGCGCTGTACTGTAGGATTCCGTACGCCCAGTTGACGTTCCTGAAACCTGCCGACCTGGCTTGGTGGTGGCATGCCATAACTGCTTTGTCTTACTGGTCCACGCGGCGGTGTAGCTGGTCGAAGTTCGGAAGGCGCGTAGGAAGCTCTGTGGTCCGATGGTGCATAAGAGGCTCGAGAATCAGTGGCATAGGCAAGGCGGGGACTCAGAGGTGGATCTGGGAACTTTTGATCCTGTCGCCCACCGGTCAAGGCAGCGAATGAGGCTGATCTTGATCCATCATTCTGAGCATTCGAATCCTCCGCAGCATGAAGGCGCAATTGGCTTTGCACGCGCTCGGCTTCTTCGGGGCCTAGGTATTGGGAGAAGAGGACGGTTCGGCGTTTTTCGTAGCTTTGACAGTGTCAGCGATTGCTCAGCTTGTCGAGGGCGCGCAAATGGGAGGTAGGAGGGGAATTGTCGCGTATGGGTTTCGAGTACAGGAGTAATGGTAAAGTCGCCGTACCCTTTCTGTGTGATGTCTCCGTCCTACAATCGAAGCACTTGTCAGTCGTGCACTTCGGGACCATCCTGAGCGGTGGGCATAGAAGCCGTACTCTGTACTCACAGCAAGGTCATTGTCCAGCTCCTGGAGCTTCGCCTGGAGCTCAGGATTGCGTTCAGCCATAGCGGCTTGACATCGGGTGTTGGTGGTGGCGAACCGCGTGCGATGAACGGGCGAGAGGCGGTTGTAAAAGCAGGAAGTCAAGATGTCTGCTTGGTGCCCTGCTTGTCGATATTGGTGTAGTCGTCGCGGCCGTGTTCTAACTTCCTTTCAGACCCAATGACGAAGTTCTAAATGGCCGCTCTATTCTTAGGTTATCGAGACCAGCGGGCAGTGTAACATCAACATCCAACCTCGAGTCGAGCCAGCTGTGAAAGCCTCTTCCGGCTGCTACCTTACAACTCACACGAACATACCATCTCTGGCTTCGGACCACTACTTCTCTCCTGTGGAACCCCTCCGAGGGACAGTATGCTATCATTACCGCTTTCGGCATGGAAGTGTCGAAGAATCAAGGAAAGCTTGTTTATTTAACTCAAAATCCGAGCCGCATCATCTCCTCTAACACAAGACTCACGCCTGGAGGATGTCTTTCTACCTTGCACCTGGCAGTAAAGAACCAGAATCTCGGGACTGATTAACAGCTTGTCTCTACATAAACCTTTGCAGCTCAACCTTTGGATACCTATATTACGCGCCTTTGTCCGACGACTTATCCTCAGTCACGCCTGGAATGTGCGACGTGATCATCTTCTCCTTTCCCCTGGGCCCTAATTCAACGGAAGATGTTTGTACAGCACGCCCCTCCGCCTCCTGAGCCGCGACAAAATCGATTTCGCCGAACAAAGCATCCATCCTTTCAAGAGAAACGCCTCTTGTTTCTGGAAGAACAAGGATGACGGAAAGCTGGGCCTGTCAGTATAACCGCTACCGCTGTTTTGACTCTAACAATAGAAAGAGGAACGTCTTACCAAAGCAGCAACATTTAGTGAGAACAACAACCAGTAACTTTTCCCTCCTACTTCATTGTTGAATCTGGGCCAAGGCTGTGTGATAGCAATGAGACACACTGTCTGCCCCATCAAGGAGACCCCAAACGCTTTATCCCGGACATGCTGGGGAAATATTTCTGTCGCGACTGGAAAGCATGTCAGTTCAGCAAAGATCAGAGGTTATCTCATAACATACTGGTAGGAGCTATCGGACCGTTGCTCCAGCAATAGGTCAATCCGACGATGAAAAGCATACCGACCTCCACAATCGCAGCCGCGCGGTTGTTGTTTGACGGGAAAGCCGTGGTCAAAGAAGCCAAAACCAACAACGCCAAGCTCTGGATCGAGTATCCAGCAAGCAACAACGCTTTACGTCCAAATCTGTCGACGGTAAAGGTGTTGACCAACACGATGAACAACTGTAGGACGGATTGGATTCCGTTGATGGCGAGGGCTTGCGATCCAGCATTCCAACCCAGGGACTTGTAAATGAGGGTTGCGTACATGGTCACTGCAGCAATTCCACCGATTTGTTGGAGGGCACTAGCGTAGAAACCATAAGCCAGTCTTTTCCTCATCCCTTTTGTTCTCACCAAGCCCAAATAACCTGGCTCAAATCTCCGTCGAAACTCATAGCTAGCCACCATTTCGTGGAACTCTTCCTTCACATTCTCATCATCAGGCGACGCAGATCGCAAGTAGGCCAACTGCGCAAGGGCCTCTTGGGGCTGATCGGGGTGTTTTTCCAGCAAGTATCGCGGGGACTCGGGATACCAGAAGGAGAGTAGTATGGCTGCGATACCGATAGGGATTTGGAGGGCGTTGGAGACGCGCCAGGCTATCTGGTAAGGAGAGCGGTGAAAGGACATTCCGTAGCCGGTCCAAAAGGCAATACAGGTTCCTAGTTGGTAACCGAACTGCGACACTGTTCCTACAAAGGAGCCACGTAATTTGCGAGGTGCGCATTCGGCTGTGTAGAGAAGAGTGGAGATGAAGACGCAGCCGGAACCGAGTCCAGTCATTATACGTCCTAGGAGGAGAACGCCATAGGTGTTTGGAACGACCTGGACCATGCTGTTCTTGTCAGGGCTGAAGAGCCTGTTGGAGAAAAGTATACTGACACCCCGACACACATGAAGAATCTGTTCATCTTATCAGCATTGGGCTCTCCAAGATTTGGCACGATGGTTCTCACATCGAAATCCTCAGAGTCCACAACCTCCCTATAAGATTGCACAAAGTTCCTCCAACAAAGAGCTGAGCAACCCCTTTGCCAGCCCAAGGTATGACGGCGATAGTCCCAATCTTCGTCGAATCGGCACGATAATAGCTCGTGAACTGCTCGTCGCCCAGGATTGCAGTCATGATACCGGCATCATAGCCATCAAAACACATTGAAAAAACCATGCCGTACAGCAATAGAGCTGCACGTCTGTCGCCTGGTGGCAGGAATGCGTCGAGCACACGCATATTCGTCGTCGCTATTTTCGAAGCTTTGTTGCTTTTGCGAGAGTCGTTCACTCAAAACGGAAATCGAAGACATCTTGATCTTTACCCCGAGCAAGAGGGGTCGTCGGTGGAAGATGCATCAGAGAGCAATATGGAAATAAGTAGTGCCAAGTCCCCGCCCTCCTGATTCGTTGAAAGCAAGAGCGAATGAGGCTAGCGCATTCTCATCGCGAATGCACACCTCCGTTCACCCCTCGCCCTCCCCCCTCATGGCCGAACTTCTCGACCTTCAATCATCCCCAAGATCAGCAATTGAAATCAATCGTAGACACCAGTCGAAAACTTAGGGGGAGACAATCAAGAAATGGCATATCCCCAATTGACATTTCCAAACACAACTTTGCACCCCTCCTCCTTCATCGCCCTCAAACGCAACACAATCTCCAAAACCACAATCCCCTACCAACTCTCCGTCCTCAAAAAATGCGGCACCTACGACGCGTATAAACTCGACTGGCGAGACCAGTACAAACCCGATCCAGAACATTGGCCCATCGCCGGTGACTACCACCACTTCTGGGATTCCGATCTGGCCAAATGGATCGAAGGGGCTTGCTATGCCTTACAAAGCGCTACAGAGGAGGAACTGGAGGGGTTGAGTGAGGTTAGAGAGGCGGTGGAGGAGATTGTGAGCATGATCAGGGAGGCGCAGATGGAGGATGGGTATTTAAATATTCATTATCAGGTCGTAGAGATTGAGAACCGGTTTACTAATCTAAGGGATTGTCATGAGTTGTAAGTTGGATTTCTTTTCTTTCGTTTTCTTTCTTTGGAAGGTGGTGTCTCGTGTTCCAATCATATGATGTTTTAGGAGAGGCTTTGCAGACATGGTGCATTCGAGTTCCGCGGACTTGAGCTCACGGGATTTTCTTCTTCAATCGGATACATTCTAGCTCCACATGATGAGTTCCAGGCTGAGTTGCATGCAGGTACAACGCCGGCCATCTCATCGAAGCTGCAATAGCTCACCATAGCTACTTCAAAAACGACCTCCTCCTCTCGCCGCTTCTGAAATACGTTGACCTCCTCCACTCCACATTCGGTCCCGGCGACAAAATCCACGGCTATGCAGGCCACCCAGAAATCGAGTTAGCTCTTCTCCGCCTGCATTCCGTGACAGGAAACCCCAAACATCTGGAACTAGCACGCTACTTTATCGACGAACGTGGAAATCCGAAAGGAGTGGACGGGAGACATTTCTACGACTGGGAAGCTGAACAGAGAGGCGAACACCCTTATAAACGGCCTAATTCGTATCCGATGATACACAGTTACTGGTATCAACAAGCTCATTTGCCGATTGTCGAACAGAATTCTATGGAAGGCCATGCTGTGCGCGCCATGTATCTATTTACCGGAGTCGCAGATTTGCAGAGAAAGAAATGTGAGGCGGGAAGTCTGGAGGGGAACGATTATTTGCAGCCATTAAAGGCGCTTTGGGAGAACATGGTTGATAAGAAAATGTACCTGACTGGTGGTATTGGCGCCATATACAATTGGGAGGGTTTCGGTGTGGACTACTTCCTACCCCAGAGTAAGGATGAGGGAGGTTGCTACGCCGAGACTTGCGCAGCGATAGGCGTGATGATGCTTGCTCAGCGTATGCTCCAGGTAAAGCTCGATTTCCTCACCTGACCGTCAAGGATGATTGCTGACATCTGCCAGCTCGAGCTAGATGGTCGATATGGCGACATTATGGAACTCTGTTTCTACAACTCCGTACTAGGCGGCATGTCCTGCGACGGCAAAAAGTTTGCTTACGAGAATGCATTAGCGTCTTGCGATAAAGATCCTTGTAAGAGGGAGGAATGGTTCGCATGCGCTTGCTGTCCCCCCAATGTATCGAGACTCCTGGCATCGATCGGCGGCTACCTGTGGAATTTTGAAGTCAAAGAGAGGAAGGTCGACATCAAAGTTCACATGTTTGGTGCTGCTACACTTACCATCCCCTTGGGCGAACAGGAGGTGAAGCTCAAACAGACATCCGAATGGCCATGGAAGTGGGGCATCGAATTCAGTCTAGATGCTCCGAAAGATGTCGAAACCTCAATCTCAATTCGGATTCCCGGATGGGCCACCGAGTGGAAGGTAAGACATGCCATTTCTTCTAAGAATTCAAAAACTGAATCAAAGATACAGATGACCCCCGAAATAGCGTCCGAAGACATTTCACAAGGCTATCTCCGCCTCCCATCAGCGTGGCTCAGCTCGAATCCAAATTTCAAACTCTCCATCCCAATGCCCCCAAGATTCCTAAGCCCCCATCCCTTCACCCTCCAAGACACCGTCACTCTAGCCCGCGGCCCACTCATCTACTGCCTCGAAGATGTAGATAACCCATGGGTGACCGACCATTTCAAGACCCTCGTCTTCACGCCATCAAAAGCCATCCTGTCCGAGACTCCCCGAACAGACGAAAGCACCCGAGAAAAGTATGTGGTGGTGACTGCCTCTTTGATTGAAATGCTTGATGGAGGCGTGTGGACGGGCCGAGGCTCCGATTTCCTTGCTATTGAGCATGAGCGTCTGAAGGGTGCTGGCCCTGAAATTAGAACCGAACTTATTGAGGTCCTCGAGGGGAAGGCAGGCCAAGAGCTGGTGTTTATACCATTTTATTATCGTGCTAATAGAGGCGGGAAGGGGATGATGCGGACGGGATTGCGAAGGCGCTGACCAATTTGGTACATATCCCTTCCATACTTGGCTCGGAGGATCGTGGCCATTCATTTCCTTTGAAGAACATGAACTGTTGGTGGCGTGGCATTCCAACCGACTTATGTCTGTGTCTATTGACATCTGTCTCTGTACAGTGTATGGATGGATATGTGCAGCAAGAACGCCCAGATCTATGCAGTGCAACGCTGAAATCAGAAGATCCACCGGTACTGGAGACAAAATCCCACAATCTATCGTCTACCTTGCAACAATCTCTCGCCGGTCAATATGCAAATCTGCATGTTCAGCACCGCCGCTGGCTTGCGCTTCACAACCGTTCTTGACATTGACCTCAGTGCGACTCTGCGTCTTACCACTGTGTGCTGTGCCCATGATTCGACTAGCAGCTGCCACACAACCGCCAAAAGCATGTCGTACAAGAGAATCGCCTGTCAGACTTCCAATGGCAAAGACATCAGGTGCCACTTCAAAGTCTATTTCAACCTTAGATCGCAAGCTCCGGCCCGAGATCAGCGGTCCTTGTTCCGTGCGCTGCTCACACTTTTCTGGCGGACTGAGAACCTCTTGACGAAGTGGAGGGCTTAGGTAGTCCAGATTTCCTCTCCTGCCCACAACGTATTCTAAACCTCCAACAACACGCTCAACGATAACGCCAGATTCTAGACGGATTCTCAATCGTGCTGAATTACCTTGATTCTGCACATCTACGATTTCAGCATTAGGTAAGCCCTCGTAAACGCTCGCCCAATCGCGATGGGGAAAAAATGGGTTACTCTTCCTCCTCATCATCGGAGAGGCAGCGCGGGGTGTATTGGAAGCCACGGCAGCAAGCTTCATCTGACGATAGATGCCTGCATATTCTGGATATGCAGCATGGTGGCAGCCGCGCAATGGGGAAGGTCGAGTGTCTGGCGCCCAGCGAAAGATATGTACGACCCTTCGAGTTGGAGACACTGAGATGATGGCATCTGCTGCTGAGAATCCAGAGCCGACTACTAAAAGAGGCTCCGCTGGCGTATCCGATCGTGCGAGCGAACCAAAAAGTGGTGGTGGAGTAATGGCTTGCGAGAATATACCTGTCGCTAGGACAAGATTCTTGCACAGTATGCCATGTGATCCAATGTAAAAGCCATTGTGTGTTCGGGAGACGCTGCTTACGGAGGCGCCGGTGTAGAGCGACTGTTGAATTCCAACGGCGTGCGGGTATACTGCAAAGTAGTCTGCTACCTCTGCGCGCGAAGGTCGTTGCAGTTCGGGCAAAGGTACATTATTTTGAAGCTCATAGTGCTCAGCATATGAGTAACCAGGCAAGGACAGCATCTCAGAATAAGAGAGGGTTCCAATGTCTGGGTTGGTGGAGACAGGATTGTCCACCCATTGTCCGCCAGAATCGGTGCCATTCGTCAAAACCACATGATCTATAGCTCTCTCCGGCTGGTATACCCATTCAACGCACGAGTCCGGGTCGATTTCAGTATCGGCGTTGGGGCGGATCAAGGTATCAAGGAGCGTATTCAGCGGCAGGGCTTGAGTCGAGTATCGCAAAGACGAGTAGAAATGCGCGTAGGTGTCAGGAGTGGTTTTCAAGAGATTCCGTTCCTTTGAGAGTTTGTTGTGAAGGAGAGGATCGAAGTGGGTTCTCGCGTAGAATGGGACGTAGCCGTGGAGAATATAGGAAAGAATAAGAGAAGAGGGACCGCCACCTGTTGTGCGAAATGTTAGCATACGAGACTGCTGGAAGCGAGGGGCAGGCAACCTATTATGACCGTGTCAACGTGCTTCGGAGGGTGTCTTCGCGCCATGGAGTGCAGAAGATCTGAGAGCAAGAGCGAGAAAATTTGGCTACTCGACGGCAGCGCGAGAAGCCGGATGACGGGACATGGTGACGCTTTGAAATGCAGAGGTGAGGGCCTGGTCGACTATGTAATTTGGCGTCAAAGCGGATTGCGGAAGGCGGAAGTCGGAACCTTCAAGTTGGGACAGGGACGCGGACCTTGCCGGTGCCCATGCCGTCGGCTGCTGTCTGTTGCAACTTGGGTACTAAGTATTGTGTAGTACTGTGTAAAGCGACGATGCCCTGGACAATAAGGGAACTTGAAGTCCATAATGTGGGGTGAGGGTGAGGGTGGAGGGGAGGCCTGTGGGCACCCTTCGGTCTTACTCTCGGAATTAGGACGCCACTGCATCAAGTGCTCTTGGATCACGTGCTGGTGATATTGACCATGCACTCATCTCCATTCAATTACCTACCTCCTACCATCACCCCGCGTCTCTCATCCAACACCTCACCCCATCTTCCGCAACACCAGAGCTCAGCTCACCATGAGGCTCGGAGACCAGGTCGTCCTCGTCACTGGATCGACCCGAGGACTTGGACTCGCAATAGCCAAGGCCTTTCATCGCGAAGGCGCGAGCGTGGTGCTGAATTGCGTTGGCCGTGAGAGCTTTGCAAAGTCGACATCAAGTACCGATAGCACGACTGGACCATGGTCTGTCTCGGAGACTGGGCTTGTCGTTATGGCCGATGTCACGAATAAGGATGAGGTGAGTTGATGGAGAACGCGTTCACGCCCGTTGATGCTCCGTCTTTGACTTCGCATGGGAGCTTGATGTTTAAGTGCTCTTGCAATTAAGGCCATTCCTTGAGTTGCGCATCGGAGCTGATTCGAGGAGGTCGACTTCATGTTTGAGGCAGCAGCAAGTTATTTCGGAAAGCCGATCACGACGGTTGTCAACAACGTGCTGCCAGGGCAATTCGTATTCAACGGGGAGGCACGCAAGAACATCGAGCAGATTGAGTACAAAGACTTTGACGTCCACTTTCGAGGCTACATCCAAGGCGTTTTGAACACAACCCAAGCCGCACTTCCGAGCTTCAAACCAGCAGGATTTGGTCGCATTATCAATATTGGATCAAATCTCGTCCATAATCCCGTGGTCCCTTATCTCGATTACACGACAGGAAAAGCTGCGCTTCTTGGACTCACTCGCACACTCGCAAAAGATCTCGGTCAGTATAGTGTCACGGTTAATCTTGTAAGTGGAGGACTCCTACAAGTCACCGATGCAAGCGCAGCGACTCCGGATAGTGTATTCGCGGCTGTTGCTGGAAGTACACCTCTTGGGAAGTGTACAACGCCCGAAGAAGTCGCAGATACCGTCGTCTTCTTCGCCACACCCTGGAGTCGAGGCATCACAGGTCAAGAGCTGGTTGTTGACGGCGGACTCGTTATGAAATGATGGGTGAGCCTCTTCATGGAGCGACTCGGATCATGCCTGTTTGAGTTCGCCTACAAGGTCTCTCTGCACTCCAATTGGATATAGAGCTATATCTCGCATTTTGACAATTACATATCTGAATCTAGTTTGCGGAGATGGAGTTCCATTGTTCGACATCCGCCATGAAGAGTCGCCGTTTTCTTCACTCTATGAATGAAAAACTCGAATCGCAACATTCCGAGCCCCTTGACCGTGTCGAAGCCTCTGCCCAGCTCGGTGACACTCCTGTGGCTTGATCCTGCTAGCACTCCTGGTTTGGTGGCTCGTAATGCACTTCCATACGCAGCAGTTTTCTCGATGTGGAGCTAGGGACACGCGTTTGTCGAAGGCAGGCCATTCCCACTGGTCCTTCGTCTCCAGATCATCCAGCATACAACCACTCGAAGCAAGCACAGAACAAGCCGATGTATGGATGACCGTTCTGATTCTTGGAGCATCCCCGTCCTCACTCTCCTTCCTCTCACCCATTGATCAGCCCCAAGCACTGCCCGGATCCCTGGCATCTGAGAACAAAAAACACAAACCGTCAGTCGCCCACAATCCAGGCATCGAGCTCTCAGACCCATGTGTCACTGATGAGAGATCGGTCACTTTGAGAAGTAAGTTTACAAACCAGAGCGGGTAATAGTCTATGGCGATTTCCTCCTCAAATGCGTCTGCAGACTTACCCACAATCATCAAATAACAACTCCATCTTCACCGCGTGTAGTGGGCACAATATTTTCGAAAGTGAAAATGAATAAAATTGCTCGCTCGCAAATCTGAGAGCAAGACCATCTCGCTCCTCAAAGAATCATCTATCTACAAAATGAGGAGATGAAAACTTAAAAAACGCCATCCATGATGTGTGTATATGCTCATGCCCGTCCGTCCAGCTTGCTATTCAAAGCAAAGCGTGTCAATGTCGTAAAAAAAAAGTCCCAATGGTATCACCGTAACAATCGTAATCATGAACAACCGGTGGAAACAAAATCCCGTACAATGCAAAAACAGAGAAGCCTAATCCCTACTCGGGTCTCCAGAGCGCCAAGGTAGCGCAGAAATTGCTTCGGTTGTCGGTGTCAGGAATCTGGACCTGACCGACACTCTTGAGGTTGCCAACGGTGTAGCCGGTGGTCGACACCATGCTAATAGCAGCCTTGGTACTCAGGCCAAAGAGTGAAAGATTGTTGACAGATCCCTCAATGCTAACCATGTTGTTCTGACAATTCTGGCCAGCAACGCAAACCTGATCGTAGTTGTCGAAGAAACTGTAAAGACCAGCACCATAAACAAGGACGTTTTCGGAGTTGACGACGCGAAGTCCCCACGCCATGTTATCCTTGTTGGCTTCTCCGGTGAATGTCGTCGGATCGGTCGGGCCGAGAGACTTGTCAAAGGGCGCGGGAGCAGCAGGATTGGTTTGGAAGTAGGGTGTTTCCGTCTGAATGAGTCCCATGTAAATGTCCTTTGCGTTTGTGAGCTGGTAGTTGTAAAGGACGCTGTGCTCGGAGGAGGTTCCGTATAGCCACATTGGTCCTTGAGACTCGATGTGAACACCTCGGCCGTTGTAAATGTCGATTTGGTTGTGGTCGGAAATGTCTAGCTCGTGGTCAGAGGTCCAGAACCAACAGTTCTCAACGTAGACAGAAGAGGAAGCAGTGGCGTGGAACATGGTATGAGCACCGATGCATTCTGGGTTTGGCGCGTGAGTAGCGTTGGGACTCTTGCTACACTTGTCGGACTGAAGTTGGGTCCCGGCACTACCGCCAATGCGGACATGAACGTCCCACATTCCGTTGGCACCCTGTGACGTAGCAGCTGAGTTCCACTGCAGCATGATTGCACCCGGAGCAGGTCCCATGGTCTCAAACATCAAGTCGGTGAGCTCGGCGGCGCCGGTTTCATTGGCAGAGCCAACAGACCAAACAGCCTGGGGGTTTGAAGCATCGCCGAAGAAGGCGCCTTTGGCCATGATGAGCGGCCACATCTCCCCGGTGATCTTGATGTTCTTGGGGACATTGACAGTCTTGGTGATGACATAGGCGCCGTGATCGAAGTAAAGAATCTGACCGTCCGTGAGTGAGTTCATCGCAGCCTGAATAGACTGAGTATCATCGGTGACACCGTCACCCTTGGCACCCTTGGCCTTGACGCTGACGAACGAAGACGAAGGGACCTGCTCGTATTGAGGCTTGGAGCGCTCAAAGATTGCATCTCCTTCCATGAGGGAGGCGGGCTTGGTCGGAGCCTTTACATCACTCTGGGAACGAGTGCCAGTGGATCCGGCATAAGTACGTCCTTGGGCCCAAGCTTGAACCACCTTGCCACCGGGAACCATTACCTTGCCAGAGCTGAGAACCGCAGTGTCGGAACCAGTAAAATCAACATTGTCGAGAATGAGGGTACCGCCACCGATTGGTATGCTCTCCATGCTGAAAGAGGAGTTGATACCGACAGGAGTGTTGATGATTTTGCTGTCCTGGAGGATGACAGAGCCCACAGTCTGGTTGGCTGGAGAGTTCGCCATGTCGATACCGACCTTGCAGTTGTTGATCTCGACGGACTTGAAGCTCCAGAGCCAATTCCAGTTCATGAATATAGCTGTATTGACACCATTGAAGGTCAAGTTGCGGGTGGTGAATTGCTGATTGCCAATGAACATGCCCATGTTTCCACCGTTGAAAACAAGGTCAGTCATGAACCCGCCTGAGCCATTGTCCATGAAAATGCCCTGCTGCTTGTTGTTGTTGCCTCCTTTGACCATTTCAAATCGGATATTCTGCAAACTTGTGGCCTGGGCAACTTGCCAATGGATGCCAGCGCCAACTTCGGCAGGCATGGCTGTAAGATCGATGACAAAGTTGCGAACCTTTCGGAAAAAGTTGTTCTGGTTGGTGAACCAGTTGTTACCCATGTTGTCGTACGGGTCTGAGTCGACGACTGCCATGCCGGCGAATGTGGGAGCTGCTTTGAGCGTAGGCGGGTTCAGTGCGTCGCCATGCATCTCGGTGTAATATGGCATTGCCAGAGGTTTGCTCACAAGATAGGTGCCAGGCGGGAAGTAAAGCAATGCTGGGGCGATAGTGGTTGAGTCGCAACCCTTTGCGCATCGCCCGTTGCCCATCGTGAGGCAGCTGTTGAGGGCGGCTGTGTCGTCGGTTGTACCATCGCCTTTGGCTCCACAATCAGTGACGACATTGCGGTAAATCTTGTAGGAAGGATCCGTGCCAAAGCCAATCGTCCCCTGGCGTTGAATGTTGGAAACCCAGTAGCTCGTTGAGCCAGCTGCTGCTGCGATAAAGCCAGTATGCCCAGCTGCAGTATCGGGAGTTGGGGCTGGTGCTGCGTTGACGGCGATAGATCGCAGAGCCGCACCAAGTGCGAGCGTCCTGAGGAGCATTGTAGATTTCTGAAAAGGCTTTGTCGACAGGAATGGATAAGTTTGTTGGATATCAGAAGCCAGTCTGAAGTTGATTTTAAAGGTTATGAATACGCGCTTTGGTATCGATGCGCGGAACTGGAAAGTGTAAGAATTGCAGCCTGGCTATTCTATCGGTGAGAGAGAGTGTGTGTGTGTGTATTTGTGGAGAAGAACAGGATTAGGAGGAAGGGGTATTTATTCAACGCTCTGTCAAAGAGCGGTGATCAGGTGTGGTGAGTTCCCTTCTCCTCGTGACCAGGGACAATGGTATGAACGAACAATGTATGAATGAGTAGACAACAATCAATGAATCAAAGAGGGACTGGGGCGAGTAGCGATGACAATGAACAAGAACAATGACAGAGAAGGGTAGCCAAAGCAGACAGCACGAGAGTCGT
Source organism: Venturia asperata (assembly GCA_003689335.1). Classification (NCBI taxonomy): domain Eukaryota; kingdom Fungi; phylum Ascomycota; class Dothideomycetes; order Venturiales; family Venturiaceae; genus Venturia; species Venturia asperata. The sequence goes on from QWWL01000034.1 coordinate 59,028, forward strand.
GGCAGGAGAGTTGTGGGAGGGCGGCAGCCTTAACAGTAATTTTGAAGAATCATAAAACAAACTCACATAATAGTCCCTGCTGTCACTCGATGGTAAAGCACCAATGGCTGCCTGGGAGGTCCTTGACAAGTGGTTGTTTGGGTCGTTGTTGGTTTTGAAACAGCCGTACTAGGGGGGCTGTTGTCGATATCGAATCTTATCGACTGCATTGGACCCGGCGAACTCAGCTTGATATAGAATCACTCTTGAGATAGGTCCTCGAATCTCCCGTCTTCTCCCAACCATCGACATCAGCCACGCGCGAACAGGAGCAATGGGTCCGGCCGGGGCGCGCATGAAAAGGGTCGAGAAAGCAGGTCATCACGACGAGGCTCATGATGTGCTAGCAAACTAGGAGGCAGTCTGGCAGCGACAGCAAGGGAAGATCTGCCCGGTGATGGATTGGTGCTGAACCGGCCACGGTCTCGGAGCAGAGAACAGGCTCGAGCGACATGTCTGTTGCGCAGGTGGTTGCCGCAGGGATTGTGGCGGGCGGAAGGGAAGCGGCTCCAGCTCCAGCTCCAGCTCCAGCAGCTCCAGCAGCTCCAGCTGTTACTGAGTACGTGTCTTGTGAGGGCCTGAAACAGGAGTGGCAGCCAGTAAGGCGGGTGGTGGCTGTGGAGATGAAGCTTCCATCAGGGACGCGGAATCAAGGTGGAACAGGTGAGGTCGAGCCTGAGCCAGAGGTTGAGCCAGAGCCAGAGATGGAGCCAGAGCCAGAGCCAGTGAGCCAACACTGTGTTTTGGGACGTGCACGTGTGGCGCGTAGCAGGGCGGCTCTAAAATGCGCTCGCTTGGCGTGCTGATCCTCGGATGGTCATGGTGATGGTCATGGTGATGGTCATGGTCATGGTAGGAGGTACTTGGTGTCGTGTCGCGATAGCAATACTGTGTAGTGTGTACTGTGTACTCCGTACTGGGAACACCTACAGATACAGTACATGGACGCCGCCCGTCACAGTTACCAAGAAGAAGCATTGTTATTCTACATGACCCTCTCTCCCACTGTCGACCCAGCCAACCCAGCCAACCCAGCCCAATCCAAAGGCTCGCCAGGGGCCTTTCCAAGGTCGTGTTGGCCGGCCTGCATTTTATCGCAGTATGGTACAGCACCAGCCTCAGTGGAGCGGTAGGAGGTAGGAGGTACTCCGTACGAGGTACAGTAGCCGAAGCCGTAGCGGTTCCCTGTGGAAGCGTTTGTGAAGGCCCGACTGGCCACCACCTCCAAACCATCGCAAACACGAAACAATTCCACGTCCTTCAACTTTGTTTCCCAACCATTGACACGTCCTGATTGGCCTCCGGCCATCGTCGCACTACTGCTGGCTTTTCATCTTCATTGCCGTGCATCCTCCCCTGGCCCCGAATCTCTTCAGATTGAAAAATGAAAGCCTCGTTGCAGTGCTCCCTCCATTCACGACGACCCATCCCAGACTCCAGCTTTCACCCACACGTACAAACGTAGTCGAGTCTAGATTTGCTGCGCAGATTGAAGGACCACTCCTGGCAGCCATCCAGAGGTCACAATCGTGTCCATCGCTTCTTCACCACTCGAGATGCCGCGTGCGACGTGCGACTCTACTCCACTATCATCCATCGAGTTGTGTCTCCGAGACCAGCGACATGCTTTCTCACCATTACCCTATAGCTACATGGTTTTTCACCACTGCCCTATAGCGACATGGTTACCTTGGCGCTTCGAATTCGTTGATCCAAGTTCCAAAGTGCAACCAATCTGTCTTACCAACCTTGATCGCGTAACTGGCTCCACGCTACCCCTCCACTGCCCCAGCATCTCGCCGTGGTCACACACGACGTGTCTTGAGGCCTTGGAAGGCTAAACAAACAGGGAGCTTGTGTGATTCTAACTTGTAACGAGAACGTCGAAGAGCAGGCGACAAACATTCATGTGAGTGGCAATATGTGTCTATTTTGGGCCTCCCATCGTTCAGCAAACATCGCGCTCCAGCACGGCTTCTGGAAGATAACTACCCGCGAGTCTGGGTCCAGTTCAACATTGGTTTCCTCGCTCATCGTTCATCTCCAAAGTCGTTTTCTCCATGGGGGATACCGCCCCTATCTCAGATCGGTGAAACATTTCGGCCACGCGACTGCACCAAGTCCATCTCAACTCACCATCGCATAAACATCAATTCCACCAAGGGCAAGCACCGCGTTGAATTTTGGCTTAGCTACCTCCCTGATCGGCGCATCTCCGTTGTCAGCTCCTTCCTTTGACCACCCTCACGTCGGCTCCGGCTTCGACACATTCTGTAACGGCTCCGGCTGGCCCCAGGAGCTGCTTTCTTTCGGCTTGTAACCGTAGTGCTTCTGTCCAGATGACCGTCTCCGTCGATCACGGTATGCCATGCCGTAATGAAAACCTCAATGAGGGTCACGCAGCCTACATAGCTCAACTCCTCGACTCTCTCGCTAGACGCCACCATCACTTTGACCAACGGGTTGATCTCTTGAAGTGACCTGATCTTTGGCGCACAAGCAAGAATGGAATCGCTGTCCTGTTAGCAACCTATGATCTGCATAAGAGGATGGAAAGAGTCGACCAAGATTATACAATATCTTGTAGCGCATACTCCACTTGATGTATTTCATATAGACAGCTCTTTTCTTACAACGTCATTCATCACTTGCCTCGCTGGCTCCTCAAAAATCCTATTCCATGGTTGCCAGGCAACTGCCACACCTCTTCAATTCATCAATGTCGATGCAAATCTCAACATCATCGCAAGCTCGCCTCCCACGTTTGTCCCGAGCAAATCCTAATTCAATAGCATCTCGCGGTAAAAAATCCGAAAGGGTCAGATGTATATGCCCGCATCCAGAGTCCACAGACGTCGTAGTAATGACACCCTCTTGCCCGAGACGAGTCAGCGAGATCTGTACTTCCGTCCCGTCTTTTACATAATATACCAATACCACAGTCTTGATATGATGTCTAAACGGACACTTCTTCCGGCCCAGTGTCTCAAAGTATCTTCGTGCCCGATCCTCCATATCCTGCCTGGAACCCACACAACGCACCTCAAACACAACTAGCGGCTCGACATGCTTCTGTGCCATGCCCAAAACACTCCCCACAGTACCGAAGCTAAAAGAAAGATCCGGATTCATCCTCGCGATCCCAATATCCAGTCTCTCCCTCCTTGGCAAAGGCCTGATCAAATCGACCAGCTCTTTCACCCGTTCGTGCTCCCAGGAATCGAGTCCTCCAAACATGTATTCCGCGTCTCCCATTTCTCTAAACCGTGTCTCGAGACATTGTGATATCCTCGCTTGAACCTCCTCAATTTCCCTATCCACCTTCAGAATCGTGAATATGGACTGTCGTGGATCCCACTCATGCCTCAACTTCCTCCTCAAAAATCGAGAGAGCGATCTATCCTTCCCCACCGCTTTCTCAAAACGCTCCAACTCATCCGCCGCGATCGAGAGACTGATCTCGGCCTCTGCATGCGTTCCCCCGTTTTGGAGACGTTGTATCAAGGCGAGGAGGGCCGTAAAAGGTTCAGCTGTGGAAGTAGGTTCGGGGGAAGCGTGGACCGAGTTCGGAGGGGTAGGGAGGAGCAACGAATCCTCTTCTCTCTTCACCTGCAGGCGTTGTCGTGAGCGGGAATCGGTCGTGGATCTTGGAGACGCAGGAGGCGTAGCAAAGCCATCGTCGACGTGGGATTCTGTTCGTTTGCGTTTTTGGCTCGTGGGCGGACTGATGGGTAATGTCGGCAGAAAGCATACGGCTGTGTTGTCAATCGAGGTCGTCATAGGCTGCTCTCATAAGCAAAACAGTAAGTCGTTGATGGTAGGACCGAGCAAGGCTTGGGTCGAGTTTGTGGATACATCGGACTCGCGACACATCTCCTCTTTTTCATGGTTAAGCGCCCTCGGACCAGCCACCCGGTGAAAGTGGCTCCATCCATCGTCGATATACGCGATTGCCGCATCCTGGTGGGCATCACACGGCGGACTTCGAGGGGGGGGACGCAAAGGGCCTTGATGAGGAACGCGTTGGAAGCGATTGTTATGCGCGAGGTGAACACTGGGAAGAAATGACAGGGATGGCATATGGAATTGACGGCGTGATGGGCTAGACATGTAGTGGATTTGCTAGCCCGTAGCCTACCCGCGGCAAGCTTGTCATCACAGGGTCTGAGTTTGAGCCCCCTTGCGGAGAATTATTTGACGGCGCGGCGCCATTGTGAAGAAAAACATGCATCCCAGCCGATCGAGGTGTGAATGTGTGCATCTCATGAAGATTCCGTTGAAAGCGACAACTTGGCTTACTTGGATTGCTCGCAACCATGGTTCAAGCAATGGCTATTTTGGTGAGTGTTCTTTGTGCTTATGGCCATTAATATTCAATTGATTATGTCTTCGTCCAAATAATATGTATACATAGGGGACGGCAGTAAGTGACTTTCGTAACGTGTGCTGGTAGCAGCACTTCTTCCCCACGCTCTATGAGATTTCTCGCTCTTTATGCTTTTCATGACAGACAACGAACGCCTCTCTCCGTATCCTCGAGGACATCGACTGCTGCTCTTCTTCTGTTGAGAGCGCACAGCTTCTGTCGTCTCGAAGAAAGGCTTGAAGCCCCCTCTTGTTCCTAACTCCGAGGTCGACGAGGCTGGATCGGCCTCGAAAATAGACCGAAAATGGCAGAAACTCCTCCCAAGCCGATATCCTCTTCACACGAGGATGAACTCATCAGCCTGGTTTTCGTCCCAGAAGATACATTCTCCGTGCATAGAATCCTCAAAGTAGCATTGTCCCTTGATCTCAAACTTCCCATCCGCCCTTGCTCGCAGGACGACGGGCGTTCTAGACCCGTGAAGAACAGCGACAAGATCCCCTTCTTGAGCACTCTGATGCACCAATCCCAATCTCCCATCGTTGCACATGACCAGTCGCCGCGACACCGCCACTCGACTCAGGTTTCGGAGAGAATAAACATTACGTGCGTAGGGTGCAAGCTGAAATGGTGCGGAGCCGACAAGTTGCGGGTTGTGGAATTGGAGGTAGGCCTGGGTGAGGTCCGTTAATTCGGTATCCAGTAGATACACGCCTTTGGAGAACTCGGGAGTGTCGTATAACAAAGCCCCATCGGCAAGAACGACTTTGAGAATTCTTCCTAGGGATAGAGGGAATGTGTCCGTTGGACGGGAGATCGAGTTGAGATAAACGAGAGCCTGCTCCAGACGAAGGAAGGAGACTAGGTCTCGATCGATCCAGGTTTCAGGACTCGTGAATGGCTCTAGCTGCGCGTCATGTACTGTGGCGATGATTTTCCCTTTCACACGCAGCTGTTTCTGTAATAATCGAAGAGGTCGAAAGGTGCGTCTTTGGTCTTGAAGTAAAGCGTCTCCATACTGTCGGCCACCGCAAGCATTGAACGGCGATATGCGATGCCACGAGGTAAGCGGAATCGTTTCTTCTGGTTTGCTCCAATCTGGGGCCCAAGAAGGGACGCCCTCCCGTAGACTCTCTTCTTGTCCAGCCCTGGGAGTTAGGCCGAGAATCTCCAAGCTAGCCTTTCCTTCGATGAATCGCTTTGCTGTGTTCGTCAAAATCTCGCAGCGTGGCACACGATAGTCGGGTCTGACTTCGATCGTGTCGTCGTCCAGGAGGCCAAGAAAGGCAAAAAGTCGATCTCGGGGGTCGGTGCAATGGGTGTACGGTGCAACGCTTGAAAGCATCTGCCAAAAGTCCTGTGGCTTTCCCCACGCTCGATCCGACCTGACCTGCACAATCGAATAAAGCTGATAGAACCCAGGCTGAGTAGTGACACAACCAGGAGGGATGACACCTGGTATTGTCGCTGTTTCCAACCGAGAAGTTGCTAGTGCCAGGCGGACGATAGGATCGAGCGAGACCAGTCGCTCTCCGAAGACAAATACGACGGTTGGTGAAAGGACGCACTCTTGGAAAACCCACGCCCGCGTGAACCAAGGATTACGTAACAGATCCACCATGGCTTTCCAGAATGGAGGGAGAAGACGGGGTGGTTCACCTCCGGAAAGCATGTAATCGGATAGAGCTCCTTGTAAGTCGACAACTGATCTCTGGTTCAATTCATATTCCAGGGCGAGGTCAACAAGTGTGAACAGAGGTCGTAGAGCCAGGTTTGGAAGGCCCAATGACACCAGCACTCTCACCCCACTTGCGTAGATGTCGCCCATGACTTTGACCTGCTGAGCCCTCTCAGCTAGATTCGCCTGGTCAATGCACATCTGATCGATCCATAAATAACCAGTTTTGGAATGAGTGCTGATCGCGGCAAGTTCGGATCCCAGACTCTGCGTAACCATGAGAAAGGAACCATCCATGAGATTTATTCGATGTTTTTGTTTGTGATCACCCCAGCAATAGCTCACAGTCTCGTATGGCACCGGATCATCCAAGGACATGGTAACGAGTTGGTAGTAAAAGTCGCCGATGATACCATCCACAGAAGGACGGCGCACAGAAAGAAGTCGAATTACGCGATTGCTTTGAAGCGGGTTGTAGATGTAGGGTTTCCGGAGTCGAACATCAAAATCGCCCACACGTATGCCCACTTCCGGTGGCGGAGGTTTTGGTACTTGTATCGAATTTCGACTTCTGGCCATTGAAAGTCTTTTCTCCACAATCCTTGGAGTTTCTGATTCTGGCGGTGGGTGCCAAGGCGAGGAAAGCTCTGGTGTGAGGGTCGGCGATTCTGGTAATAGTTGTTCCTTTTCTGACTCGGCCCATGATTCTCTCGCACTTTGTCGGCCGGTGAGATGAGCCAATCTAAACCCGAGTTGAATGATGGATTTCCGCCTTTCTGAATCTCTTCGTCGCTCGGCCGTCTCCATGACCTTCCGAATGGCACTCGAATCCAACTCATCGGCCAAGTCGCCAACAATCCTGGGGGCAGTCTCATTGATCTTCGTAACCTGCTCTCTGACTGCCCGAGGCAGTCCGCTCGGGAAATCGTGTCCTTCCAACAGCGCCCGGCTTTTAGGTCGTTCCTGATCGCTGTTGTGACTTGACGCGCTCTTCAGACTGAAAAGTGACAGTCGACATGACAGTCTCTTTCGGATTGTTGACGAGTGACGACGCAGAGCCGATTCCGCCATGGTGAGTCCTTGGAGGGCTGACGCGAGATGGATACGAGCACTTCATGTCATCCTCTACGCGTCCAGTTGTTTTGCGACAGGCTTTTGACCACGATTCCTGTAAGGGGAGACGTGAAGAGCAGGGGAAGAGGTCGAAATTGAAGTTCGAGATGTGGCAGTCAGTAAGCGTAAGCCTCATTGTGACTTGGGACTAAAAGCAAGCACATGGATCAACAGGCGCCGTTTAGGGGCAAATTTCTTCTAGACGGCAGTCATGTTGCCCTGGAGAGAGACTCCAATCAGAGAGCGGCTACCGGCTGTGGTGGCGCTTGTGGACTCGAGGTCGACTGGCGTGTACGGCTACGGCCCCTATCTCAGTCGTCGGTCATATATTGACTCGTGGCCGTGGAGAGAGAGGAATTAGCTGCCGGCATTGGATGAAGGCAAACTGCTGTCGTTCGTGGTGGGGAGCAGATTGAAAATCATCGATGGCGTGTCCCCAAACCAATCAACGAGTCAAGTGATGGGAAGAAGCAATTGTGGTTTTGCTCACTTCTGCACCTGCACGGCACCAGCTCAGCTCAGCTCAGCTCAGACATGCGGAGATTCCTCATCCAAGTCCCCGATCGTCAGGTGTCGGGTGTTTGCTACCTGAGGCACGGTGCGTCCCCCCGGCGAACGGTCGGTACCAACTGAGGGACGACGCGGATGCTTCGGAGAAAGCGAACAGGCAAGTGTACTGCGGTATGTTACCGTGTTCTATCCCTGTGGTATATTACAGCGGTATATTACAGCGGTATATTACAGCGGTGTATTACAGCGGTATATTGCTGTGGTATGCTGCATCGAGTGCCGATCTGGAGCCAACCACATATTTCCTTTTCGCTTTCCTCACCACACCCGGTCCGGTCCTCCGATGCAGCATCCTAGGGACCATCCAAGTTCCCAAGATGCTTGTGCTTGTCTAGCAGGATTCACCCTGCCTGATTCTCAACCAGCATAAATCACCATGTACCGCAGTAGACGAAGTGAAATACTTCCGACTTTCGAATCATCACATTTCGAAGGCGAAAATAGGCACGAGTCACCACATCATGCCCAAAGCGGCGCAACACACTCCACCGCTTCCCTCACAACCATTTCCACCCTCTGTTTCAGCACCGCACTCTTCGCCGTCACACTCTCCACACTCATGTCCTCCAACCATACATTGACGATTTGTCCATTCACATCAATCGAGATACCCGGAACCGGGATCCCAATATCACGCAATCGTTCCAGCGCCTTTTCGACCTCTCCATCACTCATTTCCACTTCGCCTTCTGCATCAACCAACTCCCCACCCTCGGGAGGCGGAGTCGGCTGTCCCGCTTTCCCCGGTCTCAATGTCTCAATCGGCCTAATCTTCTCCCCAAACTGCGCTTCCAACAGCATAAATAGACGAGAAAGCCGTTCCTGAGGGTCCAAATCTTTCTGTCTCGCTTGTGCCGCCTGTTTCTGCAGTGAGGTTTCGTCATCGTGGGAATGCGAGTGCATACTACTCGACTGCCTGATGGCTGCCGGACTCGTCTCTACACTGAGTAAAACGCCCAAAACGGCATCAGCGATGCCATCGTTTAGCATATTGCCTTCCCACTCAACTATTATCGAGCCGCTAGGAGCGATTAGAATATGTACTGTAGCCATGACGAGAAAGTGTCTTGTTGAGCGGGAAACTTCCTCGTCCGCTTCTTCGTGCTTATGCATGTGACCGTTGGATTCTCGTTTACCGTTGATCGCTTCGTCTTTCTTTTCCATTTCCACGACTTCTCCAAACGCTGCTTGTAGGGCCCACCGTATCAGCTCGACCCCGGCTGCTCGAAGCGTGATGTGTTCTCTGCAGATGATTGTGGTCGTCGTAAGTCCAGCATATTCCTTCAGATCCTCCGGTGCCATCAAACTCAGTTTGAATTCGTTTTGCACAAGGACGCCAGTGATTCCTTTCATGTCTCCTTCCCCGCTTCTTACTTTCTTCTCTGTGCCCTTTACTTCTTCGCCATCTCCGGCCGCGCTGAGACTTCGAAGCGGTAGTTGATGTGTCTGAGCTAGCTTGCCGACTACTTTTGCGATTTTGTCCGTGCGGAATGGGATACGTAATTCTTCGCAATTGGCGGGAGAGAACACTTTGATGGGTGTGATGGATGGATCGAGTTTGACGCGCTCTTTGTTCGTGCCGATAAGTTTTGATTTGAAACGCGTCATTTGTTGCCGGGCACCGTGGACGAGAATCTAGGCTTGAAATTAGTGTCTTTATATGCTGGTTTGGTCAAACGCGTGGGAAGAGGTGGATGGTCAACAACAAGGACAGGACTTACGACGACGGCTGGCCCGACTTCTTCCACGAATTCTCGATTTTGTGTACCGTCCACGTGAGCAGCGAAAGAATATTCCTGAATTGTGCATCGGCGTTGAATCAGGTTTCGATCCTCGCGTCCATCGTTCAGAGCCTTTCTTGCCTGATTTCCACGAGTCATAATGGCATTGATCGTCTCGGGATCCTGAAGAAGGATGTTTGCCATTGTGCCCTCCACAGAGTAACCAGTAATGATGACACCGTTCCTGTTATCTGGTGCCCACTTCTCTAGCAGTTCTCTCGAAGCGCCATTTTGCATCATACCAGGTGTAGCAAGCATGACGCACGATCCTATATCATCGAAACGCTCCAGTGATCGAAGGGATCGAATGAATCTGAAATCCCAAGGTCCGGCCGTCGCAGCGGTCTCGCCATTTGCTTGAGCTTCTGCCATCCGTTCCTTGAATATTTGCTTGATGTTGTCGTTCATGGCGGAAATGTAAGTTTGATACACCATCATACATTTTCTTGCAAGATTACTGGCATAGTAGATAGGAATCTTCTGGTAGGCAGGATGCTTCTCCCAGTATTCGTCTAGAATGAGTAGAAGCTCTTGCGCTGTTCCCAGGGCGAAGACCGGAAGTAAAGCTCGCCCTCCTCGATCCAGAATTGTAGTTATAGAGCTCGTCAGCTTGATTTCACGTTCTCTTCGCGGACTGTGCTGAGCTGTGCCAAAGGTGGATTCGCAAATGAGAACATCTGTCCTAATGTTCTTGGGTATCGTTGCTGAGACTAAATGTCTGTCCTCTTCTCTCGAGTAATCGCCTGTGAACAGAATGTTGAGCCCAGCAATCTCGACCATGTACATAGCAGCCCCCAAGACGTGGCCAGCTGGATACGGCGTTATTCGTATCGATGAGACTGTATGCGTAGTGTAGTAGTCGATGGCTTCGATTCGAGGAAAAGTGGTAAGATGGTCGGCTTCGGTGTATAGGATGTTTCGCGATTCAGCAGAGGAGGAGAGGTTGCCCACACGCACGGAGTCTTGTATGAGCCATTTGTAGATAGCTTTCGTAGGATGAGTCATGAAGACTCGACCACGAAAATTCGTCTTTGCAAGGACGTATGGGAGAGAGGCAGCATGATCGACGTGAAAACTGGTCTGCTGTCAGCATGGTGGTGGACGTGACGGCGATTCGACGATTGTGGCAGACTATGTACAAAGAATGGATACCCGCGAATCACTGCAGCAGACAGAGGGCAGATGTAACTCGATTTCCATTTACTTGATTGATATACAGTGATGGGCGCAGCAATGGGGAACGCGCCCTGACCCTGCTCTTGTATGTACTATGAACGCGCCGGCCACAACCATATTCACTTTCAAAACAGCCGCCCGCCACTAAACAAGGAGAGAGTCACTTACTGGCTAATCAACAGAACGTCGACAGTGCTGAGGTCGAACTCATCGTAGAAAGGAAGTGCTGCCAATCCATCATATGCTGGATGCATACCCGCGTCTAGCATGACCGTCTTGCCTTTGTACTGAATGATATGACACGACCGGCCGACTTCATTTCCACCCCCCAGTGCCAGGAAGAGAAGCTCATCCGAAGGGTCGACTGGCTCTTCCTCGACGGGAGGGTTTGTCTCGCCATGCTTCCTTTTCGAAGCCATGATGGGTGGCTGGGTGCTGTGTGCTGTTGTATCTTTTGAGGATCTATATAGTGGGATGTCTACGTGGAACCATCTGTCCTGCGTCCTCAATGGTAAGTGGTGAATGGTGATGGCTTTTGGAGTTGGAGTTGGTGTTTGGTGTTGTTGAATCGAGGAGGGAGGAAGGAGAGGGCATGCGAGTTCTACCTAGCCAAGTCACGTCGCCTTAGGAGGTAGACCCGACTCCACTCTCACCCAAGCTTCATTGCCCAGTGCCCAACACCAACACCACTTGGAACATCCATCCTCCACAGAAGCTAAGTTGTGCCAGGTACCCATCATACTCCTTGCCAGATCAGCAGTTGCTTCCCGCGCCAGGCTTCTCCAACACCCTCGGATTACTACCTCTGCAAAACCAGAACCCCAGAACCCCATCAAGCGATGGATCAAACATAACAGACCGCATACCGTCAATTCCTTCTTGCGCGCTGGCACCACCGCCACCATGGCCTCTCCTCCAGGTTCAGGACCGCAGCGCACTCATCCTCTCCAGACCTCCGGCATCGCCCTGCCACCTGCGAAACGACAAAGACTATCTCCTGGCCCGTCTCCCCTTGGGGCTCCCGCTAATTATGGACATCCTTCGCCTGGATACAATGGCGCGGCTCTGTTCGCAAACGCCCCATATGCCCATGCTCCGTCTGCGCCAGGGCAGTATATGACGCAGCCGCCTTATGACAGTCACTTGTACTCTTTCAACCAACCTTCTCCTGTGCAGCAGCTGCAATACATGGATGGACCACCACGCAACGCAGCTGGAACGATGGGGCCTCCGGAAAAGCCCAAAGCGGAGAAGGCTACAGATATCAATGATCTGAATGATATGGTCACGGCATCAGGAATCGATTTGCGAGAAGAGGAGAATTATTTGGCCGCGACATATCGAAATCGGCATGCGGAAACATCATTCAACTCGCAGACAACCTCTGCCGTATCCGTCAATACCAGTTTTAACCAGTGGTCGCAGGAGAGCTATGGAAACCATCCAGGATTCCAATCGCATGGTCCCTTGAGTCAACCAGCCGTGTCGCAGAAGTCCCTCGAAGATATTCAAAAGGATCAACATAGAATGCAAGTGCACAATTACAACGCGACGAAACAGAAACACTTGATCGATCCATTTTTGCAAACGGGTTGCGTGCGAGAAAAGCTGGAGAGAAAGACAGTGGAATTCCAAGTTCGTTTGGATTCGAAGGGCTTTTATGAGCAGGCTCCGTCGAAACCCCCTCCACAGGCGCCGCAAAACTTGCATGCCTCGACTACGATGGGGGACAACGGCACCGGAATTGTCGTCGCGAAGGCAAGCGGGATGCTTGAACAGGGCGCTCCATTGGTGGAACTTCTGTCACTGCTGAGCTTGGCTGCCAACGAGCGTTTGAGGGGGCTGCTGGAAGATGCACATGCCATTTCACGGTCTCGACAATTTGGCAGTCAAGGAGTGGTTCCGCCTGAATGGGCGGCTATAGCTGAAGGCAGAGGGACAGCACAGCCGACTGAAGCCCGGAGCCAGTCTATAACGCAGACGGCCTGGGATCAGGTGCCGGGTAGCGCAGTCAGCCCATTGACTGTGCTTCCCCCTAAACGTACGATCTTGTGCTTCACTTTTGCAATTCTCATGATGCTAACTATAATTGGAAGTCGACTTGACAGATCCGACCCGAATGCCTACGCCTCCACAGGATCCAGAGCAGCCCCCAAAACCTTCCATAGCATTCTCTTCGCCTCTCCCGATACAGCTCCAATCAATCGCAGCCGCCGACAAGGAAGCAGAAAAGAAGCGACTTGAACGCAGGAAGAAGCGTGACAAGGAGAGACAAAACTCGATAATTTCAGACACAGCTTCACCGACGGCGGCAACGCCGTCGGGACCAGGCACACCTGGGGTAGAAATGGCAGTCAAAATTACAAAGAAACAAGCGGCGAAGGAGAGTAAACAGACGGTGACGGACGAAGCACAACGTAAACAAGCGAATCAGACGGCCGCTATGGCGCTCGGCAACATGGGCAAGAAATACTCGTGGATGACAGCAGCGGCGCCAAAGCCTGCAGGAGGTCTTCAAGCTGGTGTCGGTTTGGGCAGGAGTGCTGGGGCTCCGGGCTCTGGCAAGACTGGAAGTGGATCAGCTCCTGCGCAACCACAGGAAGACGCCGGATTGAGGAGTAAAGAGAACTACAAAAAACTTGGCCTGTGGCGAGAAGATGTACTGAGTGGTCGAGGAATTCAGATCCGTGACTGGGTTCATGTGCTCGAGAAGGACAGGCTTGAAAAGAAGACGCTGGCCAAGTCCTATGCTCGATTGAGCAGTGGAGATAAGGAGAGATAGATAATTGAAGTGCTAGAACGCAATGTAAATCGACGGGTATGGTTTTCTGGCGAATTCGAGTTGCTTCTAATTGGGCTCTGACAATTTGTTGTAATTCAAGAATTACCGAAAGCCCCTTGTCCAGTGATAGTTATAGTAAACTGTGACTTTCCTATTCGTACCTTGCATGATGCACCGTTATCTAAGGCGCGATGCTGGCCGATAACGGAATATTCCCATCCCTTTCATAGATCACCGCTTTCGTCGTTCGCGATTAAAGCGTAAACATATCCAATTTCACTACTGGTCAGCCTTCTCTGCTTACTCTCTTCGCAATTCCGATTTTCCACATCTTTTACTTTCCGCCCCCTCCAGACTAGTAACAATTCAACTCGAGAACGGTGGTGACACGAGAGAAGAGCGCGGGAGAGAGCACGCGACAGGCGACAAGGATGAGTTCGTCGCTTCCTGGCAACAGGGAATTGCCGGCTAGTCAGTATGATCTAGGGACCTACTGGGGGAGGGTGAAGCATTCGGCTGATTTGGCGGATCCGAGGTGAGTTTGCGGTTTTATTTGCGAAGATGATTTTGGTTTGGGTCATCATGCGCGAGGAGGGGTATGGGGAGAAGAGAAGACCGTCTTGAAAGAGGGTAGCTAATGGAGATTCGGATTGGGTATGAGGCAAGAGAAGTGGCAAGAGGAGGTAACGGGACGGGCGAGATTTGGAAGATATGGGCGAGCGGGAATCTTGGTCGTGAGACAGGATTGGGTCAGTCGGCGATCGAAGAAAGAGGTGGAGATGGAAGCAATGGAAAGACGATCCCATCCTTGGGGACTTGATTGCAGAGGCATGGGCCTGACACAGAGGACCCGGGTACAACAGTGGAGTGGAAGAGCCTGGTGCGAAGAGCTGTGGTTAGAGCAGGTGCAAGATTGGAGAAGGAGAAACCTGTGGGATTGGGGACGTTGTAATTGTAATTCAATGGAGGGGGAACAGCAATGTTTACAAACGGAAGACTAATTACGGACACAGCACACTATTTACATCTACTGCCGGCCTCGAAAATGCAAAACAACTCGTGTCAGCGTACAAGCAGGGAAAGATCCGGGATATGAACAAGGAGCTGTGGACAGCAAAGAAGATTATAGATTCCACATTACATCCAGGTATGGCAGGGCTCTTTGAGAATCCAATACAGCCTGACTGACGCGACATAAAGATACCGGCCTGCCAGTTTTCCTTCCATTCCGAATGTCATGTTTCGTCATCTCCAATCTCGTCGTCACAGCTGGTATGCTCACCCCGAATCTTGGATGGAGAGGAACCTTGGGATGGCAGATCACGAACCAGTCCCTGAATGTAGCCATCAACTACTCCAACGCCAATAAATCCTCTCCCATGTCAACTTCCACCCTTGTACAGTCATACTTGCTCGCCGTCTCAGCTTCGTGCTCGGTAGCACTAGGTCTGAATGCTCTTGTGCCAAGACTAAAGCGCGTAAAGCCCGCAACCAAAATGATTCTGGGACGATTGGTGCCATTCGCCGCTGTGGCAAGTGCAGGGGCTCTGAATGTCTTCCTCATGCGGGGAGAGGAAATCAAAAAAGGCATTGACGTCTACCCATCCTACTCACAGTCCTCAGAGAAGGACGACTCAAGGGCTCGAGCGACAGAATCACTCGGAAAGTCCAAGAAAGCTGCAATGCTGGCAGTTGGCGAAACAGCCATTTCTCGTGTTCTCAACGCAACCCCAATTATGGTTCTTCCTCCATTGATTTTGGCTAGATTGCAGGCTGTCCACTGGCTGAAAAACAATCCGAGAATGGTTCTGCCGGTTAATTTGGGATTGATTCTTACGACAAGTATTTTCGCTTTACCTCTAGCTCTGGCAGCTTTCCCGCAGAGGCAAGCTATTTCGGCAGACAAGCTGGAGGAGGAATTTCATGGCAAGGGTGGAGATAGTGGATTGGTCGAATTCAACCGTGGAATATAAGGGAATCGAGTTCAGAAGTGACACTGAACTTATGGAGCAAAGGTAAGAGCTTAATTGTCCCAAACGAACCGCGCCCTCTGCCTCTCGACAATACAAATCGTCGACAATAGTTTGACAATCCGCAACTCTTGCTCCGGCTCAGAGATCTGGGAGCTATAATGGTTGATACCCGCAAAACTGACCACAGCAGTTAGAAGCCAACCAGAGTCTCTCGGACTTATTGACCAATCACGACGAGGTAACTTGAGATCACGAAAGCTGCCATCAGCGAACATCAATCTCGATACCAGTAAAGGCTATGGAATCAAGAGGATATGTAGAACTTACGCTCATAAAAGGGAAATTTAGGAGTCCGCCCTCGCAGATTCGTTCTCGAAGACATGTGGACATAGAGATGAGGTCGGTTCCTTTGTCTAGTAGTACCGAAACGAGAAACGGTCATCAATGCGTCTGATCGAGACCACCAAACCTAGTCCCGCAGCCTGTTCCCATTCTGTCAACCTCAGCTTCTGACATTTTATTACTTATTGTTTTGCCCTTTCCCCACAGATTTTTCGCTTTCACTATACTGTACCTGAAGTGCATTTATCCCGCCCAAGCATTTCTCCGCACTCCATTTATTCTCAGTCTGGACCGTTTCAACTTGAATAATTCTGCCCCCATCGCTCGCATCACAACGTGGAAGACATAACCCTATCTTCATTACGCGGCAGGCACAAAATTACAATTCTGCAGTGGTACGGGCCTTTTTATTGCTAGATATTGGTCCAAAGAAGTACTGGACGGGGCGCTACTAGGTAGGTATACTAGAGGTTAGCATTGCCAATTCACTTGCTCTATTGATCGTCTGCCATCGCAGTTGTTTAATCCTACTATATCCCTCGGTCATCTTCGTCTAATCAATGAGCCCCTGAAGCTGCATACATGCTTTTCTTCCCGTCGCTCCTTTGTTCTGTTTTCCATCTGACCCAAGCACCATGCGTAATACGATTCTACTCCTAAGCGCGCTCGCACTTCAAGTCTCAGCAGCACCACGCGCATCGCCATCACCGCAGAAAGGCCTAGGCGGCGCAGGAGGGGCAGGATGTAAGAAAGTAACTTTCATCTTTGCGAGAGGTAGCACCGAGTCCTTTCTCTAGCCAATGTGCAACAAAATAACTGAAAACAATATAGGCAGCACGGAGGGCGGTAAACAGCCACCCAAATAATCAAACGACCGGTCTCATACTCATCAAAAACATAGGCACAATGGGTTCCACCGTTGGACCGGCCCTCCAACGAGCCCTCGAATCCAAGTTTCCCGGCCAGGTCAAAACCTTGGGTGTCAAGTATCCTGCGTCCATTCAGGGCGCTGTGTCTGGCGCCATCAACCCTTCTGATGCCGAGGGGAGCAAGGACATGACTGCCAAAGCGAAAGAAATTATGTCTTCCTGTCCTGAGAGCAAGATTGTGCTTTCGGGATACAGTCAGGGAGCGGAACAAGTCCACGGCGCACTGCAGAAGGCAAATCTGGGCCAGGAGGGAGGCAAAATCGCCGCCGTAAGTCTTCGCACCCGACGGATCTCGTCAGGCTACGGACAGGTGGCCCAGGAGGAGAATTGCCGTTGACGTGACGTGACTGCAGGCGATAACCTACGGCGATCCCATGGCCGGTGAACGCACAAAGGCCCTAGGAGGCTGGGGCTGCCTCCCCGACTCTCGAACAAAAGTCTTCTGTAACTCTGGCGACGGAGTCTGCACCGGTGCGTTCTCCATCTCGGGCGCTCACCTCTCATACACCACCAACGGTGACATAGCCAAGGGCGCGGCGTTTGCGGCACAAATCATAAGTGGTGGGGCTCTGAAGGGCGTCGAAGGAGAATGCAAGTACGGTATCTCTGCTGCGGGTTTGAAGGGAGCTGGGGGTGCGCCGTCTGGGGCCAAGGGAAGTGCTGGGCCCAAGGGCGTGCCGAAGGCAAAGGGAAAGGGGGACGGGAGTAAGGGAAGTGGTGGGAAGGGGGAGAGTTCTACTGCTCCGCCGCCGGCTGCTGCTGATCCACCGGCCTCTGAACCTGCTCCCGCTGCTGCTAAGCCTGCTCCTGTCAAGGGCGTGCCGAAGGCAAAGGGTAAAGGGGACGGGAGTAAAGGAAGTGGTGGGAAGGGGGAGAGTTCTACTGCTCCGCCGCCGGCTGCTGCTGATTCACCAGCCTCTGAACCTGCTCCGGATGCTGCTGAGCCTGATACTGCTGGAGAAGCGGCGCCTGAAGCTGCTCCAGGACTGTATATCATTGATCTGGATGGTATGTCTAAATCTGAAGGCGCTTCGTAGACAGCCATACATGCAGCAAACACGCAAAGACACAAAGTCTGGTCCGTTCCCTTCCGATCCATATCCTCTCATTCCTATCTCTCTGTTTCGCACTCACGATGTTGAGGAATGTAACTGAGAGTGGTTACGTAGTAATATTGTGGTCCATGATTAGTTCAGCGGTTTCGAGGGTGATTGGAATCCACTCGAGCTCGATGCAACCTATTGAAGGCGTTGGAAATTGGCAAACGGGAATTGATAGTCCTTCTCGAGGCCGAGGTTTTGCCCCTTTTGATCGGAGCTTGCCACTGATTCATGGTTCATGATGAACGTCGCATCCGTGCATGGCATAGTAGTGGTACCAGACAATTTCTCTATTCAGGTGCACCATCGACCATTATTTGTCCGATTTCAGCTATACCGGCTCGATGCGAAGATTATGTACAGATAATTCGATCAAGATTGAGAACCGAGTATCTATGATAACCACGTTCTTTTACCAGGTGTCCCTATTGTCTTCTGTTCTCACCGCGCTTGTAACTTCCAGCACGTGTCCTCTGTGATGACCGAAAAATATTCCTCTCATAGTAGTGATTGTTGATGCCGTTGTATATATTCTGCCAGTCGAGGGTGATGTCCTCTGGAATGGTGATACCATTGTAGAAAAGTTTATCTTCAATAACATCAGGTGGTGGCCCGAGCCCACCCTCAGCTGAATGGACCAATGGTCATGGCCATGGGCTTGGCTGACATGGTAATGGTAATGGTAATGGTGAATCCATTGGCGAGTGATCACCTGCCATGATCGCCCTGATCATAGCAGAGAAATGGGAAGGTATGAAAGTTATTGCAATCTCCTCGTGTGTGCCACCATGACGCTTTGTCAAGGGGCAGAGTGCTTCTCCATCGTAGTTCGCTTTGATGTGATCTTGTGCAATGGCTACTTGTTTAATCATGTTCCGCTGTTTGATCTCTAAGGTGAAGTAACTTCCGACATAACCGAGAGGAGACTTAAGGTCGATATTTGCACCTTCGGGCGCCAGCAAATGTAAGTGAGAACGATTTCGTGGGCATTCATCTACTCTGATGGAGCGCTTAAGTAAACCAGTCATATAACTCTAGAAAGCATACTCCCATATCGAAGGCTCGGACTACGTCGAATTACCAGTCGAAAAATTATCCAACGGGAAATGGTCGGCAGAAAAAATGCTGTTTTCGATTTCCTCTTCTCCGATTCACCAGTGGTCTCCGGGTGACATAACACAGCCGAATTCATCAACTCGTCTTTCAATATGAGACGCTTGATTTTCTTGACAGTCGAAAAAACGTCAGCATTCGATATTTGACGAAATGGGATGGAGGTTGTTGATTGCTGCCCAGTACTTTCTGCTTGTTAGCGAAATCACAGTCAGCTAGTGAAAATTGAAAGGGGACACCAAAAAATCGCCCGGCGTATTTGATTGCAGTTGAGTGCTTGCTGAATGACTGAATAGCACAGCTATGATGGCCATGATCAGTACACGCCAAGATCACCAAGAAGATCATAGGTGCTTACAAAGGAGTGACGAGGCGACTATTGAATGCTTGGTGATTAATGATGGCTAATACCGAGATTGTATTAGTAGGAGAAACCGAAAAGATGAAACAAGATATAATCAAACCTACTGCCCCTAAAGATGGGTTAGCTGCAGTAAGCAGATGTTGGTGGTATTGGGGTTTTAGAGGGAAAAGTAACTTTTATTGAAAGACTGTTGTCATCACGTCTTCTACTGTTAGAAAATGCGGACCAGGAGAAGGCGCTTCTTTGAGAGAGACGATTGACCTATGATTTCTTCGTGATCATCGGCGGAGTAACTAGGAAGAGTGGAAGTGTATACGGCCTGAATGCTCGCCTTTAGCTCTTTTCTTGTTCATAAGAATCCACACGGCGACGAAAGATATCTTCAGCGCGCGTTGGATGGGTAAATTTTCTGTACATAATTGTCCGATAGAAGAGGAGTAAGTGGTGACCAACACGTCGACATATTAAACCCCCAATCCCGTGCCGACTCCCTTTCAGCTTCGTCTACCCCTAGATAATAGAAACATCAGTCTAGGCTTTCCCCTATTGATGACAATAGATGTCGATATTATCTTCGCCAATTGCTGTGTTAACAGAAGTCATGCAGCACCGTGGTGTTCTATTGTTGGACCGTGGACATTTTGCAGCACAAGGATTATGCATGCACTACATATAATGTCAGCAAAACAGTAAATATGGTCTGTTAAGAGCTCAGAAGGTAGACTTACCCCTCTATCCGAGCACTTGGAAGTATCATGGCAATATACGTGTTCGACGTTTTGGAGGACGTTAGCGGGGGAAGTGTCAACTGGAAGTGCAACTGCTAAAGAGATACCGACGAAGAGGGAGAGGAGGGCGGCTTGCGTGAGGAAGGTCGTTGAGATTTTCATGTTGCTCAGTCGATGTGGTTGCTGTTGAGGCAAAGTTATCAAAGTGGACGTCTCCTCCTCTAATAGTTGTACGACGACTAATTTTTGACAAGCTTGCTTGTGATCTTAATGTATGGGTAGCAGAATAATCAATGATCGCCGCCGCATTTGGTACATCTCACTTGATCTCGGACCTTTGTCTTCATTCGGGCATTGGTTGATCTTGTGGGTTTCGCCACATGTGCTGTCCTGGAGTCTACGCTGACTGCAATATGACCTGGCTGGTAGCAACCGAAGCAAAGCCTCGGTAGAATCTGGCTCCACTACTTGACACGACTTTCTTCCTCCTTCTCTCTCGCACGGCTCATCCGAGCTTGAGGCCTGAGTTTGTGGTGTCCGAAGACATTCTGCGCATCTTCACCTCGGTCGAAAGGGATGAGGACAGCTCATCAGCACATAACGAGGACAAAGACAACAGATCACTTATGGAAGGCGATCAGATCAACAAAGTGGATGGCAAGGTGGCATTTATAGTGAAGCACATGTTGTGCGATGTTCGCAGGGAGCAAAAACGGGCAAGAAGTTCTTGGGATACCGGCTCCCATAATCGGCTGCATCTTCGGCAATCGATCTCGTCGATATCAAGCGACGTGCCAAGAAAAGGGCAAGCCTGGTCTGAAGTCCGTTTCATTCGTCCGAATTTCCACGAATACTACTTCATCGCTCATCGCGGACTGATGAAACTCGCTTCCCAGTCCCACAAAATTACCCTAAGCTAGAACTAAGAATAAACTGAAACGTCCCATCCAATCAAGCCACATCACATCACGAAAAGGAACCCAGCTTCTAACTTATTTTCTTCAAAATTTCGTGTGGAGAGTGGTTAAACTAAAAAATTCTCTCATCTCAAAACGACATTGAACCAGTCAGCGTGTCGAAGAGTACTAGAGAGTAAGATTACCGGCAAGGCCAGAATGGTAAATCCGTCTACCTTCCAGTACATGCTTGCAAAAGCCACTTTTGATAAATGAAAAAACCCAGAACTTCAATAAAAAATGTAAAGGGGAAGAAAAGTTGAGTGGGGACTATGTCTGTTGGACCGTCCATGCTGCAAAGTAGCGTGTGTCCAGTGTTGGCGGCCAAGCTAAACTCCTCCAAGTTCAAGCTGTGTAAGAAATATTGACTCTATTCAGATAGAACGTGAGGTGGAAAGTGTGTGTGACAAAAGCAGAGAGGATTGTGGAAGGAAGCAATGCGTGATGTGTTGTTGGGAAAAGCGTGATGGGATTGCAGAAAATTCAAAAACTTCAACCGCCGCAGGCCATCCCGAATGGAAATCATATGCGGGATTATCCTGGCCATCATATCGCCCTAATCGCGGGCACTCACTGGGTTGATCGCTTGAGCGTTCCTGTGAATAAAGCATGCCATGGTGATGTTCTTCTGGAGCTTGATGCCACCTAGAATCTTGCCGCGGAGCTCGAACTTGAATTGCTTGAGCCAGGTCCCAAGCCAAACTAAGCGCTCTTCTTCGTCGATTGGGTAAAAGACGTTGATGTGGACTGTGCCGATTGTGCGTTTGCCTCCTGCAGTAGTAAGGTGGAGGTCGTCTGACAAGGGTCGCCATTCAACAGCATCGCGAGACACGTATTGGGAATCGGCGAGGAACACCAAGCGGTCCACCAGCGATTTTCCGACACCTTTTCGAGCGTACTCAGGATGAACGAAGACCTCCAGGTCAGCAGCATAGCGGAAGAGACTGCGAGGACCTTCATGCTCGTCAGTGAATGCGAAGCCAATAATCTTCTCCTGCGTGGACTGAAGATTGGCACGGTGAACGCCAGTCTGTTTGACCTTCAAAACTGCAACAACCATGTTCAAATTGGCAGTGGCGATGCCCTGTCGCATATTTGCTATCTCAGAGGCAGTCATTGGAGCCATGGCAGAGGAGTAATGAGTGTTGGCATAGTGATTGTAGACGAGCGCCATCTGGGCATCGTCTCGGTTGGTTGCTGGGCGCAGATACATGTTGGCGGCAGGCTTGTGAGGATTAGGCGGAGGCGCAACGACTGGACACTTTGCTTCTTTCTTCATTATTTTGTGATGCTTCTGTCGGATCGCCTCCTTCTTGGCAGCGTCCCTGAGTTTCTTGTCGGCAATTTGGTTTGAGGTTGTCTCAGCAGTCTGGTTCTTTCCTTTCTTATACAGGATGACACCGCAATCAGCCACATCCAACACGGCATCTGGGCCTGGCAGAGGCTCTTGGAAGTCAAGGACCTCGTGATCTTTGTCGCTGTGGGCCGAAGTGACATATCTCTGCCAAAACGGAGCAAAAGGAAGATCGTCTGCGTCAAGAGGCTCAGGGCTGCTCTGCTTAAGATTGTTCCAGAACTCCTGCAAAGACTGGCCTTCGATCTTCTGTGGCACCCAAGAGCGAGGAACGTTTTCGGAGGTGGTCATGTTGCCCTCCGCGTCAAGAAGCTTGACTGTGATCTTGGACCTGCCACTCTGAACGACAAGATAGTGGTTGTTGGTACGATTGACCCAGGTGGCAATGTCCTCGGCGAACTTGTCTGCTCTCTTGTACTGGTTGCGACCCGCCCAGTCAACGGGAGCTGGAAGCCAGTCTCCATCCCACTGGCGGAGACACAACTCTGGCGAATCCTCGTCAGCGGAAGGCCAGTCGTTATTTTGAATCTCTCTATCATAAGCATCCTCATCAATGACATAGTCACTGAGCGGGCGTGATCTCATTGCCTTCGTCTCTGCCTTGCTCAGCCATCCATTTCTGCGTGGCATGTTGTTTGTAGGTGGTAAAGAAGCTCGAGGAGCTGGGCGGAAGTCTGTGAAACCTTCGAGCGTGGTCGCAAGCTTTATGGGCGCGCCAGCCTTGGTATTCGGTGCGACGATTGGCTCCGGAGCCTTGGTCTTTGGAACTTCACCAGTTCCTTGAACGGATGGCGCAGCAGCATGATCTGGGGTAGCTGGAGCAGCGGCGGGTTGCTTTGTGATGGAAACGTGCATAAGACTGGCCGCTGCGGCGATGAGGGACTCCGTGATGAGCGGCGCAGCAGTCTGCGACTTGTAGGGTGTGGTGGGCACAGGAACGAGCATCTTGTTGGTAGTCTCCAGTGTAACATCCTCGGCAGAAGAGTGAGAAGAGCAGTCGAAGGCCGTAGTGTCGGCACTTAAGCCCAGAGCAGTGCTATGAGCGGCGATCGAGGATGCAATAATCGCATGGTCGGCGTCGGAATGAGCGCCGGTTGAATGAGCAGCGTTGGAATGCTCACCTGCAGCTTTCTGTGACCCACCAGTGCTTTTTGAGAAGGAAGGTGCCGCTGAGGACTTGAACGAAGTCGTGAATGCGACGGTCTTTGGACGTGCAATACTGCTGCCGCTGTTTTTTAGAGACTTGGGCTGACTGTGATAGAACGTAAGTAGGTGGATCTACAGGGGAGTGAGTGCGAGTGTAGATAGTGTGCTTGTGAAAGAGGTGAGCGTGAGGGAGGAAAAGGTGACTTACCAATTCCAAAGAGTAAAGTTCGTGGCAAGCTCGACAACAGGCTTAGCTGTTAAGGGCAATCCAATTTTGATACCCTCACAGCGCCTAACTGGAGACGGAAGTGGTTCCTTAAATCCGCCTGCATCAGATGTGGCCTGGGTAGGAGTCTGAACTGGTGTAGACTCCATGTCCTTTGCAGGTGTGACCGAAGCGCTAGACCTAATCGAAAGATGAGGCTGGATCTGTGTGGACTCCTTGACGGCGCTTGTTGTGGGCTCAACTAGAACATCGGAACTGCTTATTGTGGACTCAACTACATCGTTGTAAGGAGCTGGAGAAGCAGACCCCAACCTTTCGAATACCGGAGTGTCTTGGACTTGCGCAGACTCTTTGGTGGTGGCGGTGGTGGCCTCGATTTTATTGACGGATGGTACGACATGCGTGGCTTGAGAGTGAGCAACCTCTTTAGCGCTGGATAAAGCGCTCGCTGAAGCATCGGAACGGGTGGAGTGAACTGACTCGACGTGCGTAGAATCCTTTACGGGGAGAGCTATTTTGGCCGGCGCATGTGCTGGACTTGTAGACTGAGACTCATCGGAAGCAGAGCGGGAGTGAGCGGATCCGGCTTTAGCTATGATATTCTTGGCGATGTCGGCAACCCTTTTCTCGTTCTCCTCCCGAATCTTCCTGTAGTCTGATTTGTATCGAAGCCCTTCTCCGCCATTCTCAAGTGCCTCTTTCTTGCGCTGGTCGACGAGTTCCTGCTGCGTGTCCATGACTAAGTGAATAGCCATCAGGTCAGCTTTGGCCTTGATGATCGTCTCAGGAGCTTCCGCAATTGCGATTTGCTCTGCAGTCGGGCGGGCTGGAGCCCATCTGGACCCCGCCAAGCCCAATCCAAGATAAGTCTTTCCAGAGCCAGTGTTGCCTATGAACGTTTTAGTTACGACCAAGGGTGAAGTACAAAATATTTGACTTACTCTTAGACGATACTGGAGAGGCGCTTTCAGAGGGGCTGGCGAGCTTGATCGCAGCTGGGGAGGCTGTTCCCGATGGCTTCGGGAAGACGCTCCTGATGGGTGATACTGAATTATTGGTCGAAGCCATCGGTCTGTACTCTGAGCTGCTTGGGTCAAGCTGGCTACTTGCCGGCTTCGAGATTGGCGTGACTGGAAGCTCTTGTGCCTTCCTAAGGTGAGGAGGAGTCCATTGAGACCTCTTGACCTCCTTCTCGATCTGCTTCTCGACCTGCTGTGCGACCTGATTTTCGGGCTGCTTTCCATTCTGCTCTGTGGCAGCAATTGTGGCCAAAGTTGCGACGTTTCTCTGATGAGGCGGCATCCGTTTGGCCTTGCTGGCCTGCTGGGTGGGCATCTTGATTGGAGTCGCGACTCGTTGGACGTGTGAATGGTCGTGGATAGTGTGAACGTGCAAGAGTGACCTGGAAGAGATTTGTGAACGATAGAGAGTTTGATCTGGTTGTGGAAGAGACATAATATTCGAGAGGCTGACCGGGGTGCTCGGTCACGCGTTCTTCGCCTGACCTTCCTAGTCCGCTTTTGAGGAACGTATTGAGAAGATGATCGGCAGTTTTTACCTATTGTCACAGACTATTGTTGCCTTCCCTGCATTGTTTCCGAATGCTTCCACCGTCATCGACCTCACGGCGGCCGAAACTGTAGTGCCGGGTCAGTGTTGCCACATCCTTGATCTTGAAGTCGGTCACCACGAGTGGGTAGATTCGATTTGACGTACTCAAAGCTAATTCCTAGCTCTCATTGACACCAAATTACTCGTTGGACCCACCAGAGATCCATGTTGATACCCTTCTGGCAATTTTCGAAGCGAAGTCTACCGTGAAGCTATCAATAACGATTTACATTCTGGGAACTCAGAGTCAAAGGTGATTTTACTTACTTCCAGTGTAGGAAGGGCTTTGACAGACGATGCCCCCGTTCTCATTTCTCGAGATGTTGCCTGCCATTCCTGGCAGATTTTGTAGTTGTTCAATCTCCACATCGCATTTCTTAAAATACTCTTACAGATCCGAAGCCGTTTCCTCTTTTTCAATCACGTCCCTTATCATTAATGACAGCGATGGCGCCAGTGGACCGCATTCTAGCTCCTCTGTGCACAGGCCTGGGCCTAAATCTTCAAGTTTACGTGTGTTCCTTTCTTGTTCCTTCATGATTTCGGCCGACGGTGACCGCTGAATGGTGGGCCCGTCAAATGTTCTTTTCTCTCCCGTAGTGTGAACATTACCTGCTCCGGTCGAATGAACGCAATCTCTATCGGTGCTCACTTAATCGACCAAAATCGGAGAGTCACTTGCCATGAATGATCAGTGGAAATGGTGAAGCACTCGATCATGACCATCAAAATCTCATTGCAAATGCAAGCACAAATTTTTTGGACTGTCTGTTCGTCTCACAGATCACAAGCGTGGAAGGTGTCGCGTAGAAAGGGTGGTAGAAACAGCATCCACGATAAATTCATCATTGCTGAACCATTATCGCCATGGTCGTCACAGCACTTAGAGTATGGGCAGCAACATATCCTTCACATGTGCCTGCTTCAATGTGGAAAGATCTAGATCAGGAGGCAATTAGAGGTAATCCACACACACTTGGCGGTCATCACGCATCGGAGGGGATCGAAGGACGAACCAATTTTTCACGATATGACCATCTTTCCTTCCTTCCTCGAAGACGGGGATTGATTTTGTGATTAAACCCATCACCACCACCAGTGTAAAAGCCTATGCGCCATCATGCAGGTCGCTTGACTTTGACCCCAGGCTTCTCTTGAAACACAGCTGTAGATGCCAACAAGCAACCAAGCATCACCCAGAACAACCCATATCGGATGTGGTGATTTCGACCTGGGAAGCTTAGTGAGAATGGTTAAGAATTGGTACCTATACAATAGGTAGACTATGACGCTTGGACCACGTCTCCCATAGGAAAACATGAGTGCAATGAGGCAGAAAGCGGGCGACAGCGGATACCTAGAGGATAGAGGTTTGCGAAGTTGCTGTCATCCGAAAGCTGAGTGATGCAGAAGACCTTGGAAACTTTCTAGCTTTTCCAGCTGAATTTTGGCTCCTGTTTCTCGAGCTTCCTTTTAAACCTCAACACAACATCAGCCATTCACCAGAAACACAAACCATCGAGATATCGGCAACGAACACAATGCTTTCGATTTTGAGAAAAGCGCGATTGAAGGACAAAGAGATGCGCATCCTATTGCTGTGGGTGTTCGTTAATTTTGCAAGAAACACTCTCGATTGATGTCGTCCATTTCAGGGGTCTCGATGCAGCTGGGAAAACCACGATATGCAAGAAACTGCTAGACGAACCCACCGATGGCATTAGTCCTACGCTGGGGTTCATCATAAAGACAATCGAATATCAAGGGTACGTCACCTGCAGCAGCATTCGTGTTCCGCAGCGAATATTCTGATCAAGTCTGACGCTACCCAGCTACAAGCTGAACATCTGTAAGGCAGAGCAGTGGCATAACGCATCACGCAGTTGACAGCAAGCTTCAGGGGATGTTGGAGGCCAGAAGACTCTGCGCACGTATTGGAAGAACTACTTCGAGAAGACTGACACTCTGATTTGGGTGGTGGATTCGACTGATGCGGCACGCCTCGAAGACTGCCGGGAGGAGCTGACGAAGCTGTTGCTGGAGGAGGTATGTTGACTCTGTATGGCCTTGAAGAAGAGTTGAGCCTCTCCTAATTCGTGGAATTCGATAGCGATTGATGGGCGCAAGTTTGCTCGTTTTCAAGAACAAGAGCGACGTGCCCGGGTGCCTGAGCGAGGACGAGGTGCGAAAGGTAATAAAACGCCCACTAAGATTTCCCGGACAGTACCGAGTTTTGATTGACTGACAAACCCAGGCCCTGCAACTTGACAACATCAAGACCCACCGCTGGAAAATCATTGCCTGCAGCGCCGTGTCGGGACTTGGCCTCAAGGAGGGTCTCAGCTGGGTGGTACAGGACGCCAGAGAGCGACTTTTCCTATTCTAGTTCCAACAGAATCGAACAAGTTCAAGGCTGAGAGAAGCTTCGGTACACCATCTACCATCCCATGAGGCTAGCGCGTTGTTCGACAAGCTTGACTGGAACAGTCGATTGTTGATCCAAGCGGAAACAACTTCACGGACATGGCCAGGAGAAGGTGCGACGGCAGTCTGAATGGGCCTCACTCAATGCCGCCCAGCAAACAGTTTGATAGATAATTTATACATATTCGATCCTCTCCCTCTGCAAAAGACACTGCCTCCACCAACGTGATCCGAGCTGTGGAACTCCTAGTACCTCCTACTGGGCGTCGAGTCGCACCTGTATGGATCAAACCTTAAGCATACAGGGGACACTGGAAGGCTTCACGGCCTTTGATCCAGAACCATCACGCCCGTTTCTGTGTCAAACATGGCCAATCGCACCTCTGAGGACTTGTCCCCATCCGACTTTGTCAGAAACATACACGCGCTGGGCAAGAAGAAGGATGCCGAGGACGCAAAGCGGGTTGCAGAGCTAGAGTCGCAGATTCTCTTTGATCGTGAATTAAGAGCGCAGAGGAGAGCTGGTGAGTGCATTCACGTTCTGCCACACGCGCAGAATTGCTGCATGTTTCAATTCTTGAGTTCAGACGCGCTGACCTTGTCACCTCCCGTCTTCAGAGCGTTCACGTTCACTCTCGCCTGAGAAGATTCCAGTGTCTCCCAACACGACTGGCACTGTCAACAACTCGCACGCCAACATTTCCTCCCCTTCCTCCCAATCCATCGACCACGCGAACAAGATGGCAGAAGGGACTCCTGCTTCGTCTCCGGCCAATTCCCTATCTCGATCAGGGACACTTTCCTGGCAGCAACGCCCAAAGTCAAGCAGTGGACGTAGACCGCTATCTATGCTCGCAGCAGAGAACGCGGCCCGCAGTCCTCGAGGTACACCAGAGCCAAGCGCAGCAGGAGGAGGACAGGAGCCATCAAGGGCGCAGATTGCCGAGGCATTGGGTTCAAGGGACCCATCGTGGTTCAAACAAACAGCCGACAGAGGGGTTGGGTCGGCAGCATACAGGAAAAGCGAGGACGAACTCACCGTAGAGGTACCTTCCGCGCTTGCAAGAATGAAATTGCCAGGCATGTCGCGAGACTCCACGGTCGAATCAGAAAGCCCTAAAAGCCCTCCTCTACCGGAAGAGACGCGTTCCAGCTCTCCTTCGCGGGCAAACTCAGTCAGAGGCAGCGCTGCTTGGAGTGGTAGCACTGGCAGAAATTCCAACACCACCAATGCTTCGGATACAGGCTCCCTCAGAGTCAAGTCCCCAACAGCTTCAATACTGATGGATGCACCGAAGCTCGACCCACCGACCTTGGAGCGCGACCGCAAATCGCCAGTCAGTGCACGACCGCCTTCGCCTACGAAAGGCATGGGAGGCTTTGTTGAGAGCGCAATGATGAGAAGGCAGGACAGCGTCAGCAAGCGGTGGAGTCAACAAGCGCCATCAGGACTGAGCCGACAGAACTCTACGGCCAGCAACAGGAGTAGCTACATGGGTCCTTCTCCTGCATCTTCAACAGTTGTGACGCGTCATGATCGAGCTCCTTCGAGCTTGAGCCGTGATCGATCGCTCGAGCCTGGTGGCGGTTCTCGACCGACTTCCAGCCATAACAATATCACAGCCCGAGGTCTAGATGACTTAGGAACAGAAAATGATCGTGATATCTTTGTGAAACCAGCGCTGCCTATTCACAGTCGCTCCAAATCCGTAGCATCCATCTCGGTTTTGAGCCAGGGCTCTGCAGATCCGTCATCACCTTCCAGTCCAAACAAGAGGTGGAGCCCGACCAAGTCCAGCTGGCTGGAGTCTGCACTGACCAAGTCTGAAGAATGGCCAGCAACTCCCACTGCTCCAGTCGCAACACAGCCATCGTGGATGACAGAGCTGAATAAGAATCGTCTGTCACGGAGTATCTCACCAACGAAGCAATTGGAGACGCCTGAGCCCACAATACCAATAGCATTACGCGAAGTCAAGGCTGAGCGTACCTCACCTCTCGTCAAGTCTAAATCTGCGACTCCGATTAAAGCAAAATCGCCGCCTCGTCCTCAAGTAAAGTCTCCGCCCCCTATCAAATCGAAGAACCCTACTCCTACTGTCGAGGAAAAGTCTCCGCCACCAGAGCCTGTCAGACCTCCTGTTCTTGGAAAAGAGAAACCGGAAATACTCCACAAGAATACTTCATCCTCTGCAGCAGTATCGCATATGAGCCCGACCAGACCATCCGCGGAAAAGCTAGGATCAGCACCTGCGGCTGGCAAGTTCGATTTCAGAGCCAACCTTAAGTCGCGTCAGGTACAAAATGACAACAATGGGAAGACCGAACCTGAATTCAAAAACGCTCTTGGAAAGCTGAAAAGAGCGCAGACAGATAAGATCGCAATCCCAGATCCATTAAAAGATAATATACTTCGAGGCAAGGCCGGACTGAATCTAACTGGCGGGCCAGCAAAACGCGAGAAAGTAGATGAGCTGAAAAATAGCTTGGTCAAGCAAAAACAGACTATGCAGGCCAAGGCAGCCTCGGGAGAGAGCCCGAAACGGCCTGAAAAGCCAATCGACGCGCCATCAACTCCCGAAGCACTGGCGAAGCGACAAGCTTTGCAACGATCGCAAAGCTCCAAAGATGACATACCTGCTACCAAAGCTGGAGGCTCTACACCAGAAGCCATTGCACGCATGAGAAGTCTGAAGGAACTCAAGGAAAGGACAAAACCAGTTGCTCCTCAGAAGTCATCAAGCCCGCCATTGGTATCAAAACCATCATTCCCTAACAGTCTTGACTCGGCACTGACGGGCAAAATTTCGTCGGAAGAAAAATCTGCCAAACCGTCAACTTTGGTGGACACGATTGCACCTGCTCCCTTGACTCAACCGGCGTTGAAGTCTAGCGTTGCAGATGCAAAGCATCAGCCGTTCGCTCTTTCTGGCATGGCGAAAGCTGGCGTCTCTAGCAAGCTTGCTGATCGATTCAATCCGGCTTTGCTAGGTGTGCTAGCCAGAGGACCTCCTGGCGCTAGTGTAGGCGGAGGACCAGCTTCAAAAGCTGTCGCAAGAGATGATCAACCTGTCTCTGCAAAACCACTCGAGCACAAGACCAAAGGCAGAGCCAAGGGTCCGAAGAGGCGAGCACCGACTAAGCAGCCCGAGAAGTCCACTCCAACGACAACGATAACGACGGCGCAAGCTGCTGCTCTTGCTAGCCCAGTTCCTCCCCCAGTGCAAGAGAAACCGTTGCACTTTAGCGATGTTACCGGAAAGCCGTTGCCTTCTCAAATAACCACTGGTGCTGTCAAAAGCGTTATGTCGGCTTTCGATACGAAAGAGCGGCCGATTCGTACCAAACACTCTCCCAACTCATCCGCATCGTTTCCCGCTGTTTCTCTCGTCAAGCCGAATGATGTTCTACCTAGTAGCCCCCGAGAATCGAATACTTTTGACCAATCCACGCTCTTGAGTTCCGAGAAGTCGCCGCCTGCGAAGCCGAAAACATTTGATCGCTCTTCATCGCGATCGTCCTTGAGCTTCGGCAGTACATCACCAATCAAACCAAAAACCTTCTCTGCCATCAAATCACCTGTTCTGTCAGAATCGTCGCCCAGTCCGAAGGTAGACAAACCAGGGAATGCTACCTCGGAGCGTCCTAAGACACCGCTCAAGGACTTTCCGCAGACTGTTCGTGTCCCCTCACAAGAACAAGACAAAGTTGGAAAGCCATTTGGTGCGCGTCCATTGCCAACGGCGCCGCTGAAGTCTCCATCTATCCGTGACGCTATTGAGCCACCAGCGCCATTGTCCAGAATAGCGACGCCATCTGTACGCCAAGATCTGAGCGACAACTCGCCCCTTCTGTCATTGAAGAGAGTCGATCTGCCGACGCCACCATCAACAGCCCCAAAGGATTCACCCGCCACTCCTAATCCAGAGGCTGCAAACGTGTCTGTGAAGAATGTCGCTTCCCTTTGGGGTCGGCAACCTGCGAACACACCTTCGACCCCTGGACGCGTGCCATCGCCCGTCAAGTTGCCTACAAGGCGCGACGAAGAAAAGGCCATGGTAAATGCTGGATTAATGGCACCACCAGACGTCCCGTCCCTCCCAAAAAAGCCCGTAGGGCTAGGCCTGGGTATTTCCGATTCCTCAACCCTCCCACCGTCGTCAGTTGCTAAGTCGGCTGACAGGTCATCGAGCAAACTCTCCCTCGCGCCTTCTTTGAGCTCTGACATGGCAGCAAGATCGCCGAGCATTAGATCGACCACAATGGCAATGCAGCCAAATCTGTCTCCTCGATCAGACCCAGAAAAGACACTGCCCATAACACCAGAATCACCGATACCTCATACTACAGAAGCAAATCGCATGTTTTCTGACTTCTTCGATGAGATCCCTGTGGTAGTTCCAGACGAAGACATGGATACGATCTCGATCCTTGAGTCATATCCAGTAGTCTTTGAGAAAGTGAAAACAATTCGCAAGCAGCTGCAAGAAATGACGAGCGATGGTCGATTGACTGCCGTTCCATCACATCAAGAGCACGTCTTGTTCGAAGAATCCATGTATCTCTGTACGCATACCTTCGATGCGAGTGGTGCAAGATTGACTGAAGTTTGTCTTTGGGTGGGCTCCGGTGTCCCTCAAGCAGCAGTCGAGGACGCGCAATTATTTGCACGGGCAGCGGCGAGAAATAACGAAGGCAATCTCATTGTCATCCACCAAGGAGAGGAAACACCACGATTCTTGGAAGCGATTGGAGGCATTCTCATCGTTTTTCGAGGCAGAAGAGCTAAAACTGCTTTGGGTGTGCCAAACAAGTTTGTGCTTTGTGGAAGAAGGCACATGGGTCACATTTGCTTCGACGAGGTGGATTTCTCTCTTCTTTCACTCTTCTCAGGATTTCCATACCTAATTTCCACTGATTCCAAGCTCTACTTGTGGAAGGGCGTCGGCTGTCATCGCGAGGAGCTCAGCTCTGCTCGTTTAATCACCATGGACGTCTCTACCACGCCAGACCTCACCGAGGTAGTCGAAGGCAAAGAGACATTGTCCTTCTTCGCGCTTTTTCCAGCTCTCCCGAAGTACCCAAAGAACACTGTCCCTCGATCGGCGGACTTTTGGCGCCGAAAAGCCCGCTGCGAGAAATATCGCTGTCGGCTCTTTAGGGTGGAGCAGACCAGCATGAAGGAACGCTCAACGTCATTGCAGGTGAGCAACTTTTTCAGCAACGTTATTGCGCGAAGACCGAGTTGGTCTTCGCTGACCACCTCTCAACCGCAACGGTCATCAACTGAGGAACGCGAACAGCCTAAGACTCCAACAACACCTTTGACGCCAAGGATCCCTGCCGGATACCGACCTGGCGCTGGTCTAGTGGCACCAGCTGAGACCTTCAAGACGAGAATCGTAGAAATTGCACCATTTACGCAAAGGGATATTGATGCCGAGAAAATATATATGCTTGATGCTTTCTTTGAGGTGTACATGTACGTTTCTATCCTCCATTTCCTCGCCGATCCCACGAATAATACTGACTACGATTACAGCATCATCGGACCCTTGGCACAAGCGCAATCCCACGCTTTCGCTACTGCGCTTCTCTTCGCACAAGATTACGGTATCATTGCTGCTGGCATGGAGGACAGACCGTTCGTTCCTATTAGCACTGTTGTTTTAGAGGGCGTGCCGAGGGATTTGAAACCTTGTTTTCGAAAGTGGGAAGATGAACTCGCTGGCGGTGGGACTGAGGCGTTGATGGCCGGGGTTAAGAGGGGACGCAGTTTGAGGTGTGTTGGGCTTGATGCTGCGCTTGCTGCTACTAGGAGGGCTAGGTAGTTGGCCGGGAGCAAAGGGGTTGGTGACGAGGAAAAGGTCAAAGACGGTTTGGGTGGCGTGTTGTAGTAGGTGTGCATTGTATCTTT
This sequence comes from Venturia asperata, assembly GCA_003689335.1. Taxonomy (NCBI): domain Eukaryota; kingdom Fungi; phylum Ascomycota; class Dothideomycetes; order Venturiales; family Venturiaceae; genus Venturia; species Venturia asperata. Next base: position 92,716 of record QWWL01000034.1, read on the forward strand.
CTTCTCCGGAAAAGTTGCCGTGAACTTACTGGCTGTCCCATATGATCCGGCCTGGGCATGCCTTTTCGCGGATTCTATAGTTAGGTCTCCAGCGGTCCTCTGTGAGTATTGTGTGCGTTTTTTGGTATTTCGCAATCGTTTTCTCGCTCCACTTCATGCGACCCGTGGACGAGGCTTTGCATCTATACGATTGTACGTGGCTCAGCGCACGTTTGTTTCTGGTCACACTTCTAGAGGTTGTAAGACTTCAAACCTACGTGGTGCCATGCTAATCGTCTGTGGTTTTGTTTCCTTTCTGTCCGCGGAAGGGAGAGGGAGCGTTGGGAAGAGGTGGGAGGTGGGCGAGGTAGGGATTGTGGAGGAAAGGTGCGACGCAGTATTGATTCTAGACGCTGTCTGCGACCCGAGGAATGATAACGTGGCGTTTTGGGGGCTGATCAGGTTTGCTGGAAGATCCTGCTCATGTTTCTGTGGCTGGGAGGCGATGGTAAACATGTTCATCCTGAAGGACACACTGAGTATCTTGTGCCTTGCGGGAACGGCATGTATAGACACGGATGGGTTACTAGGATGGGACCTAAATTGGTGTCTAGAGGGCGGGACGTGTTTCGGACTATATCGTGACTTGTTGTTGGCGAAGGGCTGTGGTGTGTATGGAGAGATGGATGTTGGTAGGTGCAGCCCTGAGGTCATCTAGACCATGGCCACAGGAAGAGGTCAGAGTGTGAGCAGAGTCTTTCGAACGCTGACAGCTAAGACAATTACCGCAGGACAAGATCAAAGCGAGGGAGTCTACGGGGCGCGAAGCGGGCTCCCTCGCGAGGTGAGGGGGTGGCCGTTGCTCTTCTGGAGCACAAGACCTGGGTTGGGTATATGATGGAGGTGACAACGCCCACGCGTTCATGTATGGTATGGAGCCAACAGGGTATATGAGCCGTGCCTTATGCGCGAGGATGGGTGCGCTTACTGACAGCCTGCCTGACCTAAACTCTCCTGTGGTTTTGTAAGCGTAAGCTCTTGATCTCACGATTACTACGCGAAAGCAGGACGAGGTTGTTTAGAGGGGTTTGTGAAATCTGGGTTTCCCTGTCGCTCCTTGAAGATGAGTGCTCGGAGGCAGCTTGCGGGGGAATATTTGAGGAGGTGAACTCCGCCACCAGTTCTCTGAAACAGGTAAGTGGTGATTTCTTCCAAAGATAGCAGCTGTACTGATGGCCAGTACTACCATTTAGCTTGAACTCACAAGATCTACCCTCCGCATTTCACACGTCATCACTGACGGCTTCCCCAGATGATTGCGAGGGCGAACGGTGTTGGTGTCAATGAGTAAGGATCGACTTGGTTCCAGATGGACTATTTTTCCACGAGTAAGGGCTTGCATCATGCCTTCGAGTACTCAATGATGGAGGGGGGCTGAGCGAGATCTGAGTGAGCGTTGGTTCGGATAGAAGCAGTCGTCGAAGGCGTTTCCCGTGAATTGGGGTTGCGATCCTGGTGTATCTCTCTCTCTTGAGAGATTGAGGGTTTCAAAATTAGTTGGGTATGACTTCGCTGTGTTCAATACTACCGTCTACTCACGTTGAGAACTTCCTGGTCATGAATACTGGACTCAAGCAAGGGCAGTGCCTGCTAACGTTACTTCAAAAGAAAGTCACGATCCTGAGGGAACGATCCCCATATGCTGAATGGTTACACAAGATACTTTGATGTCTCTGCCACATCTACTTGCTTCAAAGATGTGTCTAGCCCATCTCCGAACAACAAAGAAAAGCCGAAACATGGATACGTTATGGGAACAAGAACCACCTTGAAGAGATCTTGCTTCTCGCCCCTCGACCAAATTATTGCGAGATCTATTCATAACAGGATTTTCAGGGGAAGACCGTGTCAGAAAACGAAGCAAGATCACCGATCATCGAATATGTAGATCAAAATTCTTGAATCCTCTAGATTTGACCAAACGCTTGATAGAACGAGGAGGAGATGTCTGGCTCCACAAATAAGCAGGTAGAATCTGGATATCATCCTTTGACCTAGCGTTAGCCATTCACGAACGAACACAATTGCGAGTCAGGCGAGTTTCCGTCCCAGGGATATTTACATGATCTTGAGGAGACCCAGCCTCGCACCCTTGAGTGAGGAGTCTGCGACTCCCACAAGACGGTGGCCCAACTGAATTGATGAGGCTTGCCCCACTGTCAGCCTCCTCGGAGATCCCAGAGCACGTACCTTCGATACTGTCTTTTATTGTTGTGCAGTTTCTGGGGAAAGAGTCCATAGCTCTGACGGTCACGATGGAGGCCATACTTTATACATAGCAGATGTTGTTTGTGATGTTAGCATATCCTAAAGCAAGCTTTGTTCAACAATAACAGGCTGAGTTGCCAGATCGGGAAGTGCTTGCTGACGGATCAAGCTGGCAGACTGACAAAGCTGGTTTGTGACTCGGCCCATGAATTCCTTCGATCCTGCAGTTGAAAAGCGGGACATGTGCGAGAAGGTCATTAGTACTGAAGTTCGACTACACATCAATAGTGCCGTGGCTGGAGTCTCTCCAGGGTGGAATATTCTGACCAGTGGAGACACTCAACGACTCCTGCCCCTGTACTTTACTCACAGTACTCCATGGCATCACGATGCATCCACGACAGACTCGATACGCTGATGCGTGTGATATACACAGTAAGCGTCAATGCGTCTTCACGCTTTTCTCACTTCCCACTGATGCAGATGGGCGGATACACGGGGCAAGATCCGCCGGCAACTCAAGCTGAAACCAACACAACGGCTCAGAGCTTCGATTCCAAGATCATCTCCCTCGTCACTTCACCATGACTTGCAGCACAATGAATGGATGGAATTTTCATGGCCCATATCATCATTAGTACATGAGCTGGCCAGCTCTCCTCTTTCTGCAGAACAGTGGAACGAACAATGCTTTGGAATAAGGTACGGTTGTGGCTCTGAACCCTGTCTAGTCGTCGATCTTCCCCGGCATTTCATCTGAAACTCTATTTCGAAGAAGATTCTCCCCTACAGTAATGGCCAACGTTCATCCATTATTGGTTCCACTGCATATGCAATCTACGTTGACACTGTATTTGCTTTCGCGAGGTCGATTAAATTGTCCATTCGTCGATGGCCATTAACAACTTTGACCGAGAGAGCTGCGAGCCCCTGTGCGCATCGTTGGGGCTCATATCAGCTCTGCTCGAGACAAAGGCAGCAGCTAGCTGAGCAGCTAGCTGGAGATGAATATCGTCTAAATTCGCACTCGTTCGCACAGAGGAAGTCACAGGAATATGGTGGTATTTCTGGCCAGTGGAGCAATCAGCCTCTCCTCAGAATTCCCTATGTTCTGTCACGCGATAATCTTGTCGGAACGAATACGCTACCACTCGGCAGTCTTCTTCCACTTTGCACTCACAGCAAGCTAGAAAACTTGAGTAGAGTCCAGGCCTGATGGCTAACAAGGTGGACTGGTTCCAGTCAGCCCAATCAAAATCTGAATTCAAGGAGAACTTTCGGAGCTCGGGAGGACAGAAACCACGTTTTCAAAAGACGCCACTCTTCGCGAGCGCGGGTGAGATCAGTGCTTCCATGGCAAATCCACCGCCAGCCGACAACCATGTACGAGGGACGGGGACGGATAGCTGAAAACCACGATCGACAGGTAGATCGGATCAAGATGTGCTCGCACGCTGCAGACACCGTGACCTTTTATCGTGTAGGTGCAGACCCGGACTGCAGTTGCCCCATCGCATCCAAGCAGAGCGCGCTGTTCTCTCCAGACCGGTTGGATTGCAATCAAGTCAAATCACCAATGTTTCGCCCAACATATCCGACTGCATCATAATTCAGTCTTGTGGATGAATTCCACCTAGATCATCTATTGACCTAGATCTAACGACCACAATCCTGACAGGTTGCTAAACGGCGCGTTTAGCTCTACTCCTGACAGTCGGCGCCGCTAACTTCGAGACGTCCAACACCACCAAGCACTGACACATCTTTAATATATCTGCACCTTAGCAGATGCTTGACGGCAAGCGCGTAGGTTAAGCATGATGGAGTCGGTACTATGTTCACTAATGTATGCCATGGTTTTGAAAGTCTATATTGCTCGATAGCATTGCTAACATCGCTGAGCATGGATGCAAGCATGCAGGAATATTATTGGTGCGCCATATCCTCAATTGTTACAAAGCTCAACGAGTGGTGCAAAATCTAAGCAAACGCCTCCTTCCATGGACCTGTTCGTGGACCTGCACGCCACTAATACACGGTCCCGTGCCTCAGGCCCCCCAGCACCCAACGATATCGAATCGGCGACAGGATGCCATTAACATGGGAAACAGAGGCTGCTACTCATGAAGAACTCCACTACGTTTGGCCCCCCAGAGAAAACCTTGATAAAGATCGGATTTGGCTTAATGAACGTTCCACCTGTACCCATAGCAGCCAGGGACATGCCCAGCAGTTCTGATCTAAAACATCAACGATCGATCCGGCCTCGTCGTCGACCAGAGCTTAAGCAGACCGTCTTTGAGGTTGAGCACATTCTCCCGCCGCGTTGTAGAACCTTGTGTCGCCAAGCCGTTTCTAGCGTGTTTCCATTGCTTCTCGAACGGACTTCCTCGCTTCATTGCCTCGATCAAACATCCATCAATCTACCATGCGTGCGGGGACCACTTTAACGGTGTGCCTCGAGAAAGTCATGGTCACCTTGTCAATCAGCGCGTGGCCCAGGGTGGTCTCGTTCTCAGTGGGGCTTGAATAGAAATCCGGTAGTAGGGGTATAGGGCAGATCTGGGGAAACTGTGTCTATGCTCTTTGTCTTTCAATATTACTCCCGCTATTCGTGCAGTCATTGAATCTTCCGTGCAGACTCTCTAATACTCCAGATTTTCCAGCAAGTTCGTGGCGATCAGGGGAATAATGCAGCCACCATCTCGAACACAACCTTCGGTACGACATTAGTCTCCTATGATATATCCGAGTGTCAGCAGACTAGGCCTTCGTTATTCATCTTTCAGTTGAAATTGTATTCATGTTCCACACCTTTCAAACGAACTCAGTGGCGATCAGATCACCCGGCCTTGGGGAGGAGACGAAACCCGCAAGACCGACAGGGCGACGAATTTCTACAAGCAACGCCTGCGTCGAGTGGTATAGTCAGCTCTCAGACTCTGTCAAAGCCACCAGTATTAATAAAGAACAGCCGGCGGCGCAAAATTCGTTGCGATGGCACTCAGCCTTGCGGCCAGTGTCAGTGGTATCAACACCCTGAGGCATGTAATTACTCAAAGCCGGCACAAAGAGTGGTACCCTCGCGAAAGTAGGTCGCTCAGTGCGATGGGAATTGATCTCTGAGGGTGCTAATTACCGGCTCAGACTCGTGGACAAGCTGCAATCGAACATTGAGCAACACCAAATGATCCTATCGCGTTTGTTCGGGTCAAGAGATATCGCCTTCCTCGTCTCTTTACCACGGGAGGACCTCCTCAACCTGGCTCTTTCACAGCCAACGGAGCAGTCGCCATCGAATTCAGTTAGCCATGCCCCAAGTAAAGCACAAAGGGCCCAATCCCCCGATTGTGACAGCCTAGAGATGCTGGAACAAGCTCCGGACGACGATACCGATTTCGAGGACTTCAAGTCGAGCGGAAGGATTCAACAAATTGTTGACGACGTCAACGGTCTTTCTATGCGTCGGAACAGGCAAGTTTCTTATGTTGGGGTATCATCTGTCAGTGCTGCTATCAAAGTCATCTTCAAGTTGGCCCCGGTGGCTCGTCAGTTCATGCAGAATCAGACGCTGGAAAAGCCCAAGACGAGTCCGTCAGCTCCACCTGCTCCCGAGGACATGATGACGCTCCCAGCGCCGGACGAGGCCAACATTCTTATCGAAAGCTTTTTTGAACAAGTGCATCCATTCTTTCCTATGATAGACGAGGAAACATTCTGGCAAACCCATCTATCGGGAGCAAGGACAGACTCTCCCTGGCTGGCTTTACTGAACATGGTTTTCACGCTCGGCTCGGTCGCAGCACACAACACAGATAGCGAAGATCATACCGTCTATTTTGAGCGCGCTAGGGCTCACGTCAATCCAAAGTTCGAAACGTTTGGCAATCCGAATATCGAAATACTTCAGGCCTTGGGTATGATGGGCGGCTACTACATGCACTACCTCAACCGGCCCAACGAAGCCGATGCTCTCATGGGAGCAACTTTGCGAGTTGCTTGTGCACTGGGCGTTCATCGAGAGTATATGGACACATCGATAACAAATTCGAAAGGCAACTCAGTTGATAGCAAATCGCCTCGCCGGCTTCTCACTGCAGATACTAGGCGGAGAACGTGGTGGAGCTTATTCTGTTTGGATACTTGGGCTACGACGACCACAGGAAGACCATCTCTTGGGAGACTGTCGATAGGTGTGACCGTTCGGGAGCCGGTAAGCTCGTCTGAGAACGTAAGTAAAATCAGCTGCTTACTTGCGTCAACCTTGCGTCAAACTAACCTCTGGAGTGTGCCGATCCAAAGAATTCACAGAGCCTCAAACTCTTGCCTCTCATCCATAGCGTTCCTTTCTGCAAAATGGCGACAACAATACAAGACAGGCTGAGCTCTTCACCTACCATTCCTTTCGACGAAGTAGTGCAACTAGATGCCGATCTTGTCCGCTGGTGGGACGACTTGCCTAGTATGCTCACCACCGACCTTGAGGATACTATTCCCAAATTTCTTCGGGTTCCCAGGTTGATTATGAAATGGCGATACCAAAATCTCAGGATAATTCTCCATCGACCATACCTCCTGAGTGTTGCGTTGAGAAAGACCCAATTCCAGAATCTCACGGCTGAGGAAAAGGTTTCGATTGGCAAGTGTCGACTGATTGCCGCAAAGACCATTGAAGACATAGCTTCTGAATGCAAGGAAGGAGTCATCTGCGGTTGGAATGGCGTGGTAAGATGGAATACCGTAGAAGCTCCCACAACACCTACTAATTACACGCACAGTGGCTCGCGTACCAAGCTACCTTCGTTCCCCTAGTATCACTGTTCTCAGATACCTCGAGCCACGAAGAAACCGAGAAATGGCGCGCAACGCTGAACACAGCGATCAACTTCCTGTCCAGAATGAAGCAAACTTCCGCCGCTGCCGAAAAATCGCGCCTCGTCGTCTCCAAACTCCTTGAAGCAGCAAAGTCATCCGCGGAAGCCGCAGACGCACAAAGGAGACAGCAAGAAGCCCTCACGGCCGTGAAAGCGCAGAGAGAAAGGGAACGTGAACATCACCAACAGCAGCATAATCAGCTCCAACAACACCAGCAGCAAAATCAGCAGCAACAACAGATGTATAACATGAACGGCAGTCATCAGAACAATATGGACCATCAAAACCACCACCACAACCATCAAGACTCTCCGCATGCGCACTCCCCCATAGTAGACCAGCTCGCGCCTACCAACCTCCCTCATCCAGGGATGGGTCTGCCAATATCAATGTCCCTAGCACTGGGTGTCAACGCCCCAATAAGCATCCCCATCAGCGTTTCTACGGGCTGGCAAGACCCCATCTCCGCGGGCGGAATGGGATCAACGACACCAGCAGGTATGCCACCTGGCGGCGCCTTCTGGGACGACATGATGTGGGATTCCTTCACCCCCCTGCCCGGGTCCAATGCAAACCACCATGGCTTCCAGATGGAGGCTTTTATGGATAATGGCAGTTCGAATTGGAGTCCGCATGCCAGCGATGTTTCTAGTCACCAGGGATGGAATGGAGGTTTTGTTCAAGGCCATGGCAATCCCATGTAAGAAAGATGCGGAGATGGAAAGGGCGCAAATACTTGCCTTTCCTTTCGATGGTTCTACTCGCTTGGTATGATGTAGCGAAGGGTCCTTACTGGAGTCCTGGGCTAATGCATTGCTATTTTTTCTGGTTTGCATCTTTGTTACGAAAGGTTGGTCACACCCCCGGATACCCGACCCATAGGTTCATTTGCGCCGCTTTCTTTTTTTTTCTTTTTCTTTTTTTTTCTTTTTCTTTTTTTTTCTTTTTCTTTTTTTTTCTTTTTTGAGGGGGGTTTGGTGTTATCTGGTGCACACGGCGTTTTCAAGAGAGACGAATCGAAGATATCCTGGACGTTATTGTTCGTTAAGGATGGCTGGCACTACGAACTAAATGCGAGCACGAAACAGTTTCGTGGTCGACATGGATCAACAAGGATTTATTGGCGGACGAACGAGACATGTTGTTTGATAAGAGTAGATGTGGGTGCATGCAGGAAGAGCATACGGAGTACAGTAACTATGTCACAAATAGCCAAGAAAAGGCGTCGATGTTGACACCGTCCTTACCGAACTCCACACCACCTGAGATTCTATGTGAACAGGTGATGTGTCAAAACTTGCTGTCATGTAGATAAAATCAGAAAACGGGTCGAGAGAAGAGAAAGATCCCAGAAACATGTCTTTCCACGGTTGTGAATTATCCGACTCCACTCGACTCTATTCCTTGTCAAGGTCAACAGAAAGCTGTGAAGTGGAGACTTCGAAAGGTAGTACTGCATCGAAGTAAGATTTGCTATCTATAGGCAAGGCTATATTATTTTCTGAGACATCTCGAGTCAATGACTCCGGCAAAAAGCAAGCATGACCAGCCATCGTTAGCGGAGAGCTTATCGAGAGATCTGAGTTACTGCCAGGATCCTGGAGAAAGAGCCGTTTGTTGAGGGTACGTACCGCTGCCCGGGCTTGAGATCCACGGCAATGCCATAATCGCCTATTGTTCGAATAAACTAGATGTGGGGGGATTTAGAGACGTCCACCTCCATCGTCAGCCGCAACCACCAATCGCGGGATCAAGCGAATTTCATGATTCCCCAGATCCTCAAACCTTGAACGATGCTTCGCTAAAGCCATCGTGCACTAGTACGCCACGCTCAATGATGATGATTGCAAGCAATCGAATGTACCACACATTATGGGAAATGGTACTGCGGTATTTAGGATAGTGGTTGGTGTTAGGGCGGCCATTCTCTCCATGTCTTTCAGGCGAAAAAAAACAGTACTTGATGGGTTCCACAGAACTACTCGCCGAACCCTGCATCTTGAAGCAGCTGCACCTTAACAGCTAGGGGAGAAATTTCTGCTCAAGCCCCAACTGCATACTGCAGTATACAGCTAATTAGCTGTTAGAGTGGAGCTAGCCAGAAGAGCCGTGTGAGTCGCAGTTGTGGAGAGCACGGCACGTAGGTGCTCGCGAAAAGAGTCAAGTTTTGTGAAATGTACTGTGAAGTGAAGGTCAGTGGGTCATCCGTGTGATCCATATTTCTCCGGCCAAAGAAACCATTGAGAAAATCAATCAGCTCGACATTGATTATCATGCGTTATCAAGGATGGAAGCACTGCCGAGACGACAAGTCGTCGGGCCGGTTGGACTCCATCCCAGTATCCACAGTACACATTACTGTACAAAGCATGGTAAGAGGCCCGAGAGCCGCAAAGCTTGTTGTGGCTATGGTTTTCAAGGTTGATCTGCCACTCTCGATAACTTAACTCGCTCTGTGGATAGTACTTCTGAAGCGCAAAGTAGCATAAACATGAGCATAAATTCAGCCCCAGTAGTGAGAATACAACCTTGGTAACTGTTAGCACTTAATTTTGAGGCCTTTCAACTATCGCTTGGAAGAATGCGTTTCGAATTGCATTGAGTGACGAGGTGCCTCTTCCGAAGCATGTTGCCTTCTAGGATTTTACAGCCAAAATTGTTTACGGAGTTAAGCACCCTTCTTGCTCGCGATTTTGCATTGACTTCAGGCACAACATTCCGCCTGTCGAGTCACTCACCCTCAAGCAATCGAGTCAAGGGAAAAGCAGAGTTGCCAGATCACGACGCTCAACCGTGCGAGTTGCCATGGTTGACTGTGGTAGGGCTGCGGGGAACTTCATAGCTGGACGCTGGATATTTTCTTGATGCTGGACCGGAGAGGGAATGAAGACGTGTGGTGCTTTGTCAAATGAGTTCCAGTAGGGGCAAGTATATTATGAGTTATGTCGGAAGACGGCTATGGGTAATAGCCGAAGCGTTTGAAGGATAGGGAGGCACTTTGGACATCGTCACGTCCTCGTGTCTTCCCCTGAAACGTGAGAAGTCGAACGTAAGAAGAGGAATTAGAAAACAACAGTCATTAGTATGAAGATGAAATCAAAGATGTATCAATGAAAAATTGGGAACGATTTCGTTGAAATTTGTTTGGCGAGAGCCCGTGACTTGGAAGGTCCGACCACCTAAGCAGAGCTCGCCCAGTTAATGACATGCTACTTCGCGACAAATTACCCCTTTTCCAGCCAATTCCCATGGTTATACGGCAGGCGACCTCTTTACAACTTCAACACCATGGCTGACAACGAAGTTCGGAGACGTGTACCAGCGACCGAAGCAGAGAATGGAAGGGCAGCAACTCAATCCACTGAACCCAGCGCGAAGAAGACATCTGGCATAAATGCGATAGACATACTTCGTGGACTCACTGGTCTCCTACTCCTCACCGCAGCTCTGAGCTGGTTCATCACTGGCGAGTCTGTCATATGGAATTGGAGGCAACTTCCAACGTTATTGGGATCAGCAAAACGAGCCGTGGTTTGTCTCTCACCACGATCATAGAGAATGTGTCTGCTGAAGTTTCAAAGGGAGGAGAAGTCCTGCTAACAGACGCCGAACTCGCCCAATATGACGGCACCGATCTCAGTAAACCCATTTACGTCGGCCTCAACGGTAGCATCTACGACGTCTCAGCCTCTCCACAAACATACGGCGCCGGCGGCGGATACAGTTTCTTCTCGGGCAAGGATGCAGCTCGTGCGTTTGTCACAGGTTGTTTCGATGAGGATTTGACACCGGATTTGCGTGGCGTGGAGGATATGTATATTCCCATCGATTCGCCATCCGATGCGAGTCTCTCGAAACGGGAATTGAAGATCAGGAGAGAACAGGAACTGAGGCAGGCGAAGAAGAGGGTCAAGGAAGGCATTGAACACTGGGCCACTGTTTTCCGTGGAGAAACTGGCAGGCCGTATTTCTTGGTTGGAAAGATCAGGAGAGAGGAGGGTTGGCTGGACAAATTGCCAAAAAGGGCGCTCTGTAAAGCTGCGCAAGAGGGCAGACCCAAGCGCGACGAAGACAACAAGGCTTGAATCACTGATTCAAGTGTATACACAATTTGTCCATGTTCTCGCATGCTCCCACATCTAGACTGTATAGTTCCTAGCAGCATTGCCTTGTTTGCAAGGTCAAGTTTTCGAAACTTGCCGGATGCCACAACTTCTCGTGGATATCAAGATGACGAAGCGTGGGTGAGCGTCCAAGATTGCACAAATTTGGACTTGAAGGCATTGTGTCAACTAATTCGAGCTTGCATATCCCTCTTTTCGGGGTTGTAATATCACAGTAGACTCCGTTGACCGCGAACGTGAACATGATCTTTTCTAGCCATGCGTTTTCATAATCGCAAGTCGTATTGTGTAGAAGTCGGTTCACCAAATCCCTTTGACCGAGACAGAGATTTACTCGCCACCAGCAACATCGCGCGCTAAAATCAGTCGTCAGCATATTGTCCTTGGTAGTCCGAGCAATGAAGAACTCACTGTAAACCAACATCCTTGAGTGTCCAACGACCTTCTTGATTGTGCCAGCCTCCTCGAGGTCCTTCAATGCTTGTCGTGCCAGCGATCCGTTGATCTTTAGCCTATCCACGAGGACGGCGACTGTGATGAGGCGGTATGACTGAACATCCTTTTGGAGCTTGTCGGATGTCGCCTTGTCGAGGATAACAGCGTGGCTTGCCTTGTCCTTGACTATATGGAGATGGGGATTAGCTCAAGTATTTTGGCGCTTTTCTATATCCAGATTCGTGTGAAACCCATTTTCCCATCGGCTCATTGCATCAGCTCCGGTCAGCGATGGAAGTGGAGGGCATAGCTGAGGGAGGAGGGGATGGAGGAGGTGGTATGAGGAGGTGGTGTCGCTGTCGAGTCGAGAGTTTACGTACCCTTGCCCTTGGACCACTTCTTCTTTTGCTTCTTTGCACCGGTTGCTGGAGCCTATTCATGTCGTTAGCAGCGCTTTATTCTGCGAGGACTTGCGGCGCTTACCATATTGATTGATGTGGATGGGAGTGGTTTGGTTGGGGGAGAGGAAACAGAGGACGTTGGATGATATTCGGGCTTTGTGGGTGGCCACGCCAGCCAATCAGAATGACGCCCCGCTTTGATCTACACGTGACTCAGTCTTCATATCCAGCTGCAGATTTCCTCCGAGTTTTCTCTCTTGCCCATTTATTCTTTTGACCGTTCGATCCTCTAAAGCAAAAAATGAAGCCATGAAGAACAGCGTTTCCCATCAACCTGTGAACGACGATTCAATGATCCTTTCGAAGACCGGTTCAACTTCGTTTATGCTCACGCTCAATCTATCACATTTATGATAAACCCAATACTCTTCCTGGCCTGATGGTTGTGAAATACTGACCGCTATAGTACAAAGGGTTAAGTTACGTTGAACCCAAAGCATCTGCTGACACATGCACATAGAAACGCCCGAATTAGCCTGGTTAATGACCGAAGGGATTCCACCCGCTTTCCACCATGCTCACGGCTCTCTTTGTTGCCTCGTCCAGAATCCTCTCTCGGCATGTCGAGCTTCTCATTCGAAAATTCCTTGACTTCATCTTGGAAACCGGGATAGAAATATCGAGTGTACATGACCTTGACAAAACCAGTATGGAAGCCTTCCTGCATCTTCTCGAGCGCGTCTCGATATCTGTCCTCGGACGGCTCATACGAGATCTGCCATCCTTCATCTCAGGATCCGGTGACTCGATGAATGCTGTAAAGCATGTCTCGCTGGCTGACACTGAACTTCTGATGTAAAGCGCCTTGTTCTTCCAGTTCGACAGCGATGGACCTGAATTTATTTCAGGCAAGCTCAACAACGCAGCTATCGCTTCACCACACTGCCTCCAGGTGCTGGTGTCTATACGCGTGTTTCCATCGTCAAAGAACGTCGCCCTCTTGTTTTTGATATCGATCCCAAACCACTGCTCCCCCAGGGCTAGACTCCATTCGTACCAGAAGCCGCAGACTAAAGCAGTATAGTTCGCACCGAGCTTTTCGATTTCTAGGACTTTGTCGAGAAGGCTAGCACCGAGGCTCGGAAAAGCCTCTCTGCGCAAAGCATTGTTGAATATATCGATTCCATGAACGTTTGGCATGATATATGGCACGCCAGCTTTTATGGCCGCCTTGACAATATTGCCGTGAGTATCCGGAGGTGCCATAGCCGCCATTGTGATAATCAGGAACTGGTGGCCGCGCACGGCTGACGTGAGCGAATGTCCACCATCATCGTAATCGACTTCTGCGATTTGGACTCCGGATGGGAAAGTGGTCTTGCTACCCGCGCGGGTGATGGCTGCGATATCGTGCTTTTTGCTTGCGAGCAGAGCATTGGCAAAATGCTGACCGAGATGGCCGCTTACCTTCGGGTTGTTAGCGAGGACGTATGATAGAGAGAACTCGAACACCAACTATGGCGACTTTTGAGACGTAGCTTTCAGTTGCCAGATCACAAAGAGAAAGAGCTGTGCTTTTTCATGTCCTACCCCAATTTCTCTGGCTTCCGAAGGCTATTTATCAGAGTGAGCCTTTCACTTCGGCGGAAATAAGTTCGGACTTTGGCGTATGTCCGAGGCTGATATTCTGCATTCGAGTGCCTTTCTCTCAGACTGAAACCCAGCCTCCAGGACCTCGCAGGTCTTCTCGATCTCGTCGCATATGCCTGATCTTTGTGCGCCAATTCTAGTGCCCGTGAAGGCGAGACACATTCCAAGCACGAGCGTTCAGGGACTAGGTCCCAGATCTGGCTGTCATTGATCGACAGGTCTATCGAGAGTGAGCCTATGAGTCAAAAGAGAAAAGCTTGACAAGAAATATTTCCTTGTTGAGCGATACGTCGATATCAACCCCAAAACAACGTCATTCAAACAAAGCCTGGACATGACCTCGCCTCTTCAACGAGACGCTTGGCACTTCCTGCGTAGACTGTTAATCACAAAGTGTGATCGCTTTTCCAAAGACAAAGCATCTAATTTTAACCCGGGATTGAAATCTCTCCAGCAGAACGACATGAGCCAGTGGCGAAGATTTAATCGAAGAATCCAAAGAGTCGGCAAAGACGCTATCAAGATCAAATTTTCGGGTTTTACCATGGCGACCTGTACGCGGTCGTCAATTTAGATTTGCAGAAACAACAGCTGAGTTGCACTTCCTCCACGAAACACCCGGTCCAATTCTCTGACACTTGAACAGAAAAGACCTTGTCGTCTCGTGCTCTCGCCAGCCGAAGATCAATTTTCTTCCAATAACCCGCGAGCGACGCCAGATGATACTCCTCAATACCATTACCGAAGAATTCTTGTCCAAAGACGAACAGCTCCACGGTCGACTCCAGAACAATTCAAAGCCTATTCTGACAAAGATCTTTGGCTACATTGCTGACGCCTATCTCGAATGCCCCGGCAACCGGTGTACTTGCACAGATTATGTTCGACTCACATACGTGGAGCACAACGACCAGCGCGTGTATATGCTCCATGGCTAGCGACCACACTCATCATGAATATATACGGGCTTGTTCCGATCACTCTTACTGACGTTGCTCAGAGCATAGACGCTGTTCATCAGTTGGTCAAAGAGGTTATGGCCTGAGTACTGGCTCAGAGGTTGAACGAATGGGCTTCGAGGATTCCAGACCCCGCTCGTCGCGGTTTGACTTATCCAGTGGGTGTATTCTGTACGAAGTGGTGTGTTAAGGGGCCAATGATGAGACCGACGAGCAGCGAACGCGACTGCTAGCCGTTGCAGAAATTGGATTCTCCTCCTTGGACTCGAGACAGTCGATTTCAAAGATGCAATTAGTGAAGATACGGGCGGAGAGTTCTTCACCATCAATGTCAAGGTGCTTACGTTCAAAGCAGAGACGGCTGGGCATAGTCTCGGCATTCTTTTGAGATAGACTCGTGTGTCTTGAAGCGTCAAACAAACGCAATCGGGCCCACGGAGTTTCCAACACAAAGATTTCGTTATTGTCCGACAACACTTGAAATTTTGTCTTCAAAAAACCGCCCCAATCCTCTCATACACTCAAATTTTCTCGGTCCCCATACCCCCAACCCTTACGTCAAAACCACCCATGGTGCTCCGAATAAACTCGGCAGCGACGGTAAGCCCATCTATTCGGCTGGACAGTAAAATCGCCCTAATCTCCACAGTTCCAGACCGCACCGCCACCAACCCAAAAACCCACCGCTCCATGCCGCTACGATTGAATCATCTACAATCAACTTGTACCCGGCTCACACTTCCAAGAGTGCTACTGCACTGTGCCCAGCAGCCGCTCTGCCGACATTGAGAACTTGTACGATGGCGACCAATACCATGCTGAATTGAAGTATTGGGAATGGGTTGCTTTGAGGGTGGTGTTGTTTCACTCTCTGCTTCTTATTGCTGGTTATATTGTTTGGAAAGTTGGTATCGTTGACTTGAAATCTTTTGCGCGGTGTGACCAACATTTGCAGAACCATCATCGAGGAAGCCCATGGTCCCATGAAGAGTCGGACTGCCCAATTCATTGGCTGAATCACCCTTGGCAGAGGTGGGCTGGAAAATCAGACGTTCACATTGCTTGGGCGACAGTTGCAAAGTCATACTACGGGTCAGATCATTGGAGGAATCGATCTCCTTGTGGTTGTGGTGGCGAATGTCCATCTTGTTTTGCATGAGGGTGGAATAATGATAAGCTGGGTGAGATATTGTGAATTGCTTGTAGAAAGAAATGAATAAAAGAGATCAGCGTAGAAAGGAGAGAAAGAAGGAAGGCTTTCGACGACGCAGAGAAATGTTTCAAGATTCCCTTTGGTATCTATAGCTTATCAGTCTGGTCAACTCTGGACCACCTGCCGAAGTGCTGATCCGTAAGAAACTTCCCATATTCTTGCCTCATGCATGCTCCGCAGACTGGTCCGAAGTTGCGCGGATGCTTCGAGACAGGTGATGGGCAACGACTAGAATGATTCTAGCGTTGGTTCTCCGGACTTTCCTTCCTCCCCACATTTCTGTTCCAGATCTACTATCAATCGGCAGACTGTATATAAGAGATCTCATCTCAATCCGCCGTTTAAGGCTTCGATGTTCCGCCGCGACACTATTGCTAGGTCGTGCAGAATCCACCAAGCTAGACCTGTCCAAATGTGTCAATTATTCGGATGTGAGGAACCAACTGAATGAAGGTCGGTATAAACTAGCTTCATCGCAGAAAACGGTGGTATAGTCTTCAACCGTTGAACTGCAATGATGACCGTCGTGGGACCCTCGAGACTTGTCCTCTCCGCAAAGATTGATAGTGCCACATCCGTAAGTTTAGCTTTCAAACTGGGTCCCGAAGTGCGTACGTAAGCCCGCCTTGCGTCCTCGCAAGGAAACATGTAGCTTATTGGAAAGATACGATGCATGATTCTGGCGACAATTTCAGTAGGCGTGATGGGTCAAAGAAGGACAGGCGCTGGATGTTCGTTCCGGCTCAGAGGATGATGATGACGCGTCGAATTCTTTTCAGCAATTTTATTTCGAATTGCGAAGACTATACACAGATGAGGTGGAGGTCAATGGAGGAAGATAGAGCGGTGAAGGATGAGACGAGACAAGATGGGTGGTTGAGCAAAGGCGGAAGAAAGAAGGCCGGAGCTAGACTGCTTTTGGACAAGTACCTGGTACACCGACAACGACAGCGTTTACCCTTACACCGCAAGACAACGACCACAACCAGTACCTGGACTGCATCATACTCCATGGCATCCGCATTGTGTACATCTAACCTTCAATCTATTCTTCGATCCTGCTCCACCTTAGCCATCTACTCCGCTGTCATCCAGATACAGCGCAAACATTCCTGCGAAAACGCTTCAAAACTTTCCATCAGCCAATTTGTCGTTCCCATTTGTTCCACAACCCAGGAGTGACTGATGTTCCGCCCTTAATCATTTTCTTACTCCATATTCATCGATCTCGGCTGTTCTTGTTTCGAGAGCTATCTCAATCGGAGCTCTTCTGCCTCCTCCAGCAGCCCGCGCTGTCGTTGCTCGTCAAATTTCTTCTCTGCACCAAACCTTTTCTTTTCCGCGATCACTTGCTTCAAGCGTGCAGCCTTGTCCTTCTTGGCATAGACAGCACCCATGGACTCAACTTCGAACTCCTCGATTTGTGGCTGATAGTCGACAAGTCGTTCCAAGTGCTCAATGGGTGCGAATCCTTGGAATAATTTCTGCTTTCCGTCGGGACTTGTCTGTATACAGTCGATAAGATAGACCTGCTGTCTATCATGCTCGAACCACGCTACCTCTTGTTCTTGGACCACAGCCCTCGAATCTCGAGTATAGATTGAAGTGTAGGTCGCAGTGCGAGGCTGCCTGTCTATGGCGGGACTTAGTCGGCGACGATACAATCCGACTATGATCGTCTGCGTGCATGTATCCTGATCAAGACGTACTCTGTGCATCTCGTTACGAGATTTCGTGACGAGAAACATAAAGTCACTAGTGGCTTCTTCAGGAAGCTTGCTGTTGCGGTACTGCCACACCAGTCGATCCTTCAATGAGAGCTCTGCAACTGGAGCCTGCACTGGAGGAAGGCGAATTATTCGTTGTCTCAACGACATGCCGTCTTTCTCTTCCTTGGAGATGTCCACGGCTGTTGTTCTCAGGGGAGACATGTCGTCTGTCTTGTTCTTCTTCGTGGAGGTCTTGTGGCAGCTGTCCGTGCCTGGATTCTCGTCTGGAGAAGTGGCCAAAGATTTTAAGACGCGTTTCTTCTTCATCGGCTTCCTCGCCTCCTTCATGGTGGCCTTTGGACGGCTCTCCACTTCTGGATCTATCTTTGAAGAACTAGGCGATACCACCACAGTTGTCGCAGTAGGGTCCTCAGTCATGTACCCGTCCGGTCCAAACCAGGCGAAGTTACTCTGGTTCAAGTTCCGTAAGCCGATCGTTGGTGCTCCTGATGCTGTTGGTGGTGCAATGGCATATTGTCGGCAAGCCTCTTCCAACTCGTCCGATCCCTCCTTCAAACGCGCTGTACCCAAGCGATGCGTTCTATCGAATTTTTCCTGCACCTTCTTGATGGCCTTTGGGTTCTTGAAGCTGCCCGCCAAGTCCCAAGACCAGCGCGGAAACTCGCCTTCGAGCTCATAGCAATAGATGGGCCATGCTGAGTTGAACTGGGCATTGGTCACTCGTCCAATCATGGAGAGGACGTTCCACTTCTTGTAGTCATCGTGGATGATTGGAACATCGGGGATAATGGCTTGCTCCTGTCGTCTACTTAGCTCGATCTGAAGGAAAATCATAGAGAAACCCACCTTCGTAGCAGAGACCTTGCCCTTCTTCGTCGCCTTCAATACTTTGCTGTCATCATCCTGCACATCAATCAGTTGACTCACTCACTACACCAAGCAGATCATGTCGTATGGCTTAGGCTATCGAGGGTCTACTCACAGCCTTTGCAGACTTGCGCTTCTTTGACAAGGCTGGCTTCTTGGCTGCAACTATCTTTCCCGCTGTATGCAGCTTCTCTACAGCGAGTGATCCATTCACATCCATTAGCTCCTGACGCGGTGCGGCTTGCTCGTGGACTCGAGTCTCACGAACAGACGCGACGGCATTTTGATTCCCGGAAGTCTTGCGCTTCTTGGACGTGGTTGGCATCATCGCTACTTCGACTTCGGGCTCCTTTTCAGCGTTAGTGAATTCATTCAATAGCGAATTACGTGAGGGTTGTCGTCTTACAACGCCTTTGATTCCGTGCTTCGCCATTCTGATGAATGCGAAATTGGCCAGTGTAGGGAGCTTGTGGGATGAGTGAGACGAGAGCGCCGTGTAGAGCGCGACGGAGGGCGGAGTAAGATTATGTCGGCGAGTTCTATCCGGGTGGTGGAATTGAAAGTACTGCGGTCTACGCCCGAGGTGCAAGAGGTAGTGAGTATAAGGATGTAGGTACCTGTAGAGGCCACTCAGCAGCCACAGAGCAAGGTATGCGAAGACTACAAACCCGGCAAAGTTTGTGGAAAGGAAAGAGTTATTGGAGTGGTCAGAAAACTTAAGCACCCCGGACATGAGTGTTCAACACGACACAATCCCCTCACTCATTCCCTGATCGGCGCTAACAAGCCATTGTCGCGAGCTGCTCCAGCCACAGTACAAAGTCCATGGTGTTCAAAACGGACTTTGGACCCGAGTGAACTTTAATATCGTCCAATAAGACTCGTATATTCTCAATGTGAAGCCATTTCGGTACTAGCTTCGCAGAGCTTTATCCCCTTTTTGCGGCCATGCACAGGAATGTGGGTGTTTCTCGAAGTGCCATGATCGTTTCGCTAGGACGGATTCCCGTAATCACGCTTAGCATTGCACAATCGTTCATGGGGTGTGTGTCGCTGATGTTGTGCTATGTGGTGGCGGAGAGAATGGGTACAGGGAACAAGATATCGTCAACTAAAGTCTAGGGAAGAGTTATGCAGCGGAAAAAGGAAAATTAATGCCATTACACAGTTTCAAGCGCCCAAATCGGCTTTCAGTCTACTGTTTGTCTGGAGGAAACGGCTTGCGCCAAAGTTGGAACTTTTGCTGCTTGGAGAGGTGTCAGAGAAAGAGCGCCAGTTTCTTCTCAACGGCACTTACCAAAACTCCTGGTGATTGTATTTTCAAATGTTGCCAGAGATCTATAGCCTTCTATGCTGAATCTAAGGGTACATATTCACCTGCGCCCTTCCATTCCCCCTGGTTTGGTCTATTTATTCTGAAATGTACCCATCGGCATTTAATTTGCTCTTCTTGGTGGCTGAGTCTGGCGCAGATTCTTCCTCTGCCTCTTCCTCCTCCCCCGTCTCCTGGGAGCGATATCCGACCTTGCGCTTCTTGGGCTGCTGATCCATACCTCGAAGATCTCGCAGCTCGCGGCTACGTGCGACCTTCTGAAAGATGGCAACCTCGGTACGTTCGCAGTGAAGACCGTTAACGACACATTCGCGCGCGTTGTAGTCTTTTGTCATCTGCTTGGTAGCTGGCGAGGTCTGGCTAATTCGCTTCCAGTCCATGCCTTTAGCCTCAACTATTTTAAGCTTCAACTTCGCTTGCATATATTCCATGATCCACAGCGTATCCTCTGGCTGGTATGTAGGGCGTCTGTCGTCTCGCGGGGATCCACATTTACGGGCGACGTACTGCTGGGCAACCTTTTGAACGTGATCGACTTTCTTCTTGTCGGTCCAATCCGAAGGCGAGTCGATCTTGTAGGTGAGGTCTTTCATCTTGTTTGTCTTGTGCTTGAAGCGAATTGACAAAAGTTTCTGTTGATCGATCTGACCGTACGGAGTCTGCCGAAACCGGCTGCCATGCATCAAGATCGGACTATCTGAATCGAGTATGAATTGAGGGCCAGCGGCTGGGGACGCGACCGAAGGAATGCTATTCTGTATATCAGCAGATGAACGTTGATTGTTGAGGTTGTTTGATCAACTTCGGCGAAGATTCTCTATTCGAATTTGCCAGAAACCGATCTGGATGTTGACCTACCGGGAAAATTGAGAGCGTGACAGCTTTGATGCAGATGCGAAGGATGGGCTTGCAGCGTTGCTTGCTGTTCCGTTGAAATCATTGCGAGGTAGTGGAGTGTGAGGCGATGCCGTCTTGGAAAGCTAGGCGCTTGATCGGATCCTGCAGACTCCCGATGGGGCCTGATCAAGCTGCTATCCGGGCGTAGCAGATTGCGGTATTGCTCAATCATGCCTGGAACCTTCTCAGCGGTCTTGCGAGCATGATCTGCATGAGACCTGCGAGCGAATCCGATCAGCCTGGCCAGGCCAACACTGGCTTTGAAGTCTCCATGGTGTTCGCTCGCATGTTGCGAAAGCTTGTCAACTGCTGATTGGAACTCGGCAAAATGGCCCTGGTTCGCGTGCAAGAATCGTACGAATTTGTGGGAGGCCGCTCCAAAATTGTCGAGTAAGAGGTCCATCTCTTGTAACAGATCCGGGGACTGACGCTTCTGATCGGTCGATCCGGACGGCTTGACGACATCAGGTGGATCTCCATTGGACAATTCTGCAGAAGAATCTTGGTGTTTTAGCGGAACAGAACGCCTAGGTTTGCCAAATCAGGCCTCACAAACGAGACCGATGTGGATGTCATTGAATGTCTGGCAACTTTCCGACAATGGAATTCCAGAAATTGATCGACAAACGATCTCATTTGTGACGACTGTTAGGCTAAGATCGGTCCTGTCACGTTATTGTTGTCAAGTCTAGGCTGCCTGATGGCCCTGACAAGAACGAAAGAACGCCGCCTGAACGATGAGATACCACGTACCGTCTTCAAATTCTGAACCAGCCGCCTCCTGGTCGTTGGCGAGTCCCCTGCTTTTATGGGAGCTGCCCTTCTTAGACGACGAGATAGTCTTAGGAGATGAGAATGCGGTTTTGCGAGGTGTGTTTCGTTGTTTGTTTAAATTCGATGCATAGCCCACGGCATTCGCGTCTAGCTTCTGTCGAGCTGATTTCGAGCCAGCGATCTTCTTGGCCTTTGGCTGCTTGGATATGGCCATGGTGCCGAACGAATTCACGATATATGAGAATGAAGGTGGGGATGGAGATGAGGGTCAGACGTGAGAAAAGAATTTGTGGGGCTCCAGTCATTCCTAGGCACGTCTTCACTTTACCACTTTCGTTGAATATTTACCCCTTGAATATGAGAAATCTGCACCACTGCCACACAAGCTTCCCCGTGCACAACCGATCAAGATATACCTGAGGATGGTGCATGAGAATGAGAGAGAGAGAGAGAGAGTCCAAACATACCGTGGTCTGGCGCACAGTCTCGAACGAAACGAGAGCGAGCCCGACTTTCAACACTCAGCCGTCAAGAATATAGTCAATTCAAGAGACGATTTGCGTAGTCATTGGTCATAACATCATCATAAGAGCTTGCCTTCCTTACTTCTTCCTCAAATCCCACGCATTTCTAGTTTGACCTCAGTCCTTTCGAGCACGTATATCCAATGTTGCAATCCCGAAGCCGAAGCCTCCTTGGCGATATTCTCCTTCTTTATCATCTTCCAAAGCTTTCCAGGGTCAGGGAATCCAGCATGGAGAAGATCCCTCGGCAAGGCTTGCTGAATTTGTCGTTTGACGTCTGGGGGATCATCGTCAGGAAAGAAGGGCCATCGGTCTTTGGAAAAGGACAAGGCTAACCATCGGGCACCTGCAGATGTGACGAGAGCCAGATGAATAGCGAGGAGGTTGATTGGGTGAATGGAGTATTCATCGCGATCAAAAGCTGGCACCTCCTCATCAGCCGCGGGTGCGGATGGTGATGCGGTAGGTCCTAATTTGAAGTAGTACGGTATGGGCACCGTGATCCAGGACGCGCAAGCTATGGCATCGCAGCAAGATTTGTCCACAATGACTTGATAACCGCCCAGGGACAATGTTGATATGACCGAATCCAGCGACAGCAATGATGTCTGCGTCCATTTCATCATCGGCATATCAAGCTGCAAGTTTTCCGCGATCAAACCGTATTCCTCGAGTTGTTCCCTGTCAGCACCCCCTTCGTCCCATTCAAACCCAAAGGTCCTCTTCTCTTGACCACGACCCCATTCCACAGCCTCAATCGAGAAGTCAGCGTGCTGGACCTGAGCTGGATCTTTCACAAAGTCTCGGAGATGGAGCGATAGTTTGGACGTCCCACCCCCGATATGTAGAATTCGTGGAGGTGTCGCATTATCTGTATGGGCCTGAAGCGCATCGTTGATATCCGCGTCCAGAATCGAAGCACCTTCAAGCCAGTCGTAGGGTTCGGAATCTGTCTTGAAGCGCTCGTCCCAATACTCGGGTTTTCCATATGGCGGTGGAGTCTGAGCCATGATAATGGAAAGGGGTTGAGGCAATAAGATTGGATAACCGAAGTGCTTTGTTGTCATCGGAACTGATTACCGCCCAAAAGCGCGTACGGATGACTATTAGCGCCTTGCGCGCGGCAGATTTAGGTTCCTCACATGTGACGTTGTGCTCTAAAGGTCAACGGATTGCCTGCAATGGGAATCACTTTACAATTACAGCACAAAATTCAGCCCTTATTTTGGCTTTGTTGCAAAAATTCTTCTTTCTCGAGCTAAGATTCAGCCTCTTCTTCATCAAAATCGAAGGACATAAACCAACATGAACCAGAAAGGAACGTGGCATCTATCGGGAGACAGGACTGGGCAAGAAAGCTACATTTCGCATGGAAGTTGACAATGACAAACATGTACTTTTTTCGTCTTGTATATATCCGTTCTTCTTTACCTAACTATCTTCTCCTAATCCATGAAACCTCGTAATACTTCCCAGGCGTGAGTCCACATGATTCGATCATCGACCCAGCGCCTTCTCCTTGAACGACGATGGACCAGATGGGTGGGCGGGGCGGAGCGGAAGGGCAGATTGAGCGTCCCCACCCTCCTCGTCTTCATCATAATCCTCATCGATTGAGATTCGTCTCCTAGCCGGCTCTCCCGCTTCAAACGGCGTCGGGGCCGCAAAATTGGTGGCTGCATATCCTGGCAAAGTATTCTCGGCCCTAGATTGCTGTCTCGTCATCGTAGAAGCGACGGGCTCAACTAAAGCCATACCATCGAGGAACGACGGCTGAGGCGGGTCCGGAACCACAGAGAGATAGGATCCCGCTCCCTGGACCCTTGGCTCAACCTTCGTCAAAGTCACCTTGTCTTGCTGTTCCATCTCAGCCTGGCCGCCCGCCGGAGTGGGGGCAGCTTTCCCTCCCCTACCCCTCCCTCCTTTGCCCTTCCTCAAGTTATCCGCCTCGATCTTGGCCATCAGGTCTCTCCACTTCGTATTTTTACTATGCCTGAAGTGTTTCTGGATGCCATCCACATTCCGGTGTTCCTCGATGTTCAGCGGTCGAGCGGGATATAGTCCACCGTCCTTTGTGTGTTTTTCAAATCGCCGACCAGCGAACTTGGCATGGTGGTCATTGAGCAGCTGGTTCATTGCTTTGGACTTGAGACCTTTCCAGAGACCCCAATCGATGGCGGGGTGCGCAGGGTCTATGGAATCGTCTTCGCCAAATTCTTCGTATTTCTCCGTGGCGTAGTCGATACACCAATCGTCCTCCTCTGGATCCCAGGGGTGTATCAGACGTTCCCGTCTGCTGGAGTCTTTTGGCTTGGGGCTGTCATCACTTGCTTGAAATCCTGCCGCCTGCTTAGCCTTATACATGTCCACCGTCTTCCCTTTCGTCCCGTTGGTAATCGTTTCGGGGTCCGAATCGACACTTGCCGCCGGCCGAAGTCCTTCGATATCGTCCGCAGCCACTCTCTGTCGAACATCATGTTCCATCCAATCATCCGGATGATCAAAGTGATGTTGCGCAGCCTGAAGCTCCTCCCTCACCACCGTCGCATCATCACTCAACTGATCCCAAGCTTCAAGATACCCTCCCGTCTCGCGACGGACCGCCTCTTCCCGGCGATTCACTTCCAGCAATCCCTCAATGATATTCAAACGAGTCACCGACCCAAGTTCACCCCAGACATAGTCGCTGTCCCCCTCGGCTCTGGTATACAACCTAGCAAGATCGACCCGTTCTTGAGCAATATCCAGACCCGCATCGCCTGTCAAATCATGAAAAAAGGCATCGAATTCGCTGGGTGCAGGCCAGCTCGCAGCTTTGTCATGCAGCGTTACTCGTCCGATATGGAATGCTCCAGCCTGAACGGTCCAGCTGCCGTGCGGATGGTATTCATTTCCTCTTCTTCGCTTGGCCGCGGGACTACTAGGCCCAGAGTTGACGTGTTTCTGGCCATTGTTGGGTGTAGACCGGCCTTCTGGGTTTTCGTCGAGGTCTGTCAAAACTTGGTTAGTTTATGCTTTGGCGCCCAACATTTCGATATGGACGTACCCATCTCCTCGGCGCGAGGACTGTCCAGATCCATGGCGTCTTCTGGTGGGCTTCCATCTCTATAAAAGTCTGAAGAAGTGGAAGCACTTGGATTTGTTGATGCCATTGCACGAACAAGTGTGTAAGCAGCGCTGAAAGTGTGGACACGCGATGATGATTCGAGATTTGCAAAGTGCACTTTAGAAGCAATAGTAGTAAAGTCGTAAGTCTGTAAATAAAGATTATGCAGAGGAGTCAATAGTAAACAAAAAAAGCGACTGAAAAGCAATTGTGAATACAAAACTCGACATCAGCTGCATCTCTTTAGTAGCCATCGCACACGTTCTCGCAGCCTCAATAGTGCAGACTCTACCTCTTTGTGAACCTGTCGCTCCCAGACGCCTCTCTTGTTCATCATCGCGGACCAAAGCCGACACGTCCATAGCGCAGGGTTTCTCGGCAGAGGAGCTATCTGCGAACGATGCGCGCAGATGAAAGAAAGATTTGCTTCCTATTCCAGAACGGTGGCCTCAAAGAATGTGCCCGTCCACTTTCTGTGCGTGAAGGTGCCGAACTCGAATTATCGTAACGACAATCCCGTCTCTTCTAATCTCAGTTCTTGTAGACGAAAGGATCCTGCGCCCCGAAAATGAAGTCCATGGAAAGAAGGAAGGCGCGTTACTTTCGCGAAAAACGCGTCTAACGACTGCTACAAACATTCCAGCAGGCCTCCCAAGTCCAACACCAAGAAAGCAAAGCAAACCTACCCCCTCTGCTTTCAAGGTGTAAAAAGGGGGGAAGAGGAAATAAGAACAATACCAATGTCCACGGTAATACCATCACAACAGGACCCCCACCCCCCCGGCCCGCTCTCGTGAAGATGCCGCCTCACCACTCCGCCCCCAGAAAATCACCACGTCCCTTCTTGACATGAAATTCGGGGATATCGTGCCATCCCGAACCCAGCTACATCACGCCCTCAACCATCCCCCAAGACTCAAACAACACCAACTCACACCCACAATGACGCCTCCAAACTTCAACGCCTTCCTCATGGACCCGAGATCGTTCTGGTAATCAAGTGTATGCGATGCCGCTTGCGATTGCGATTGCGATTGCGAATCCGACGCCGCTGGGAGTGATGGATTGGAGGTCATGTTTTTTTGGGTGGTGGCGGGGAGGTCTCGGTGGCTGGGTGGGTGAGTGTGAGTGAGTGCAATGTCGATCCGTCGCGTCGCGTAAACGTACACGTTACCTGAACGGGCTTTTCGATGGTGAGAATGTTTTTCGCGATTGTTGCGGATGGGGGTGTCAACGTGAGATGTCGCGATTTTGAGATGCGAGGGAACAGATGATGGGTGGTGGACGGGAAATTGGGAGCCGTAAGATGATATAAAACATTTCAGGCGGTGAAAGTAGGGACCGTTTGGCAGCTCAATTTCACGTGGGAATTTGGGGTGGGTCCACGATCACTTGCTCTGCGTTTCACCACAGATTGATTGACCTCGTGGGATTCAACGGTGTGACGATCAAACGATTGTGAAATGATGTTGGATTTTTGCTAAATTTATCTTGCAATGGTGATGACGGAGGGAATGGCAATTGGTAGCATTGGTGGAAGAGGAGGTACATAGCTAACCATTGCGAATCGGCGGTGTAGAAAGCAGCACAAAAGAAAAGGTAAAAAATCATTCTGCCCCCAAAACAAAATTTGGACGAAGTATTCCTCTTCCAGGCTCCCGGAAATATAAAAGAGATCCCGCACAACACCTCACAACGACGCCCGCAGACTCGTCCCCAACTTCAGATCCTTCGCAATATTGTTACTCAACCAATCCGCCAGCGCCATATTCGTGACCATGGGATTGACACCACTCGCACTGGGGAAAACACTCGCATCAATAACATACAATCCCTCGTCGACGCCAAACACCTTGCCCCTGGAATCAACAACTCCTTTCTTCGCACTGGAAGCCATACGGCAAGTACCCATCTGATGCGCAGACACAAAAATCGTATCGGGATCAGGTAATCCTCTCTTCCGCACCTCCTTGAGCCAGTCTTGGAACGCCGGGTCTGCCTCAGCCGAGATGGCGGTTGGAGAGGCTGGACGGGTGAAGATGGAGGTTCCAGGTACTGTGGTGAAGATTTCTCGTGCGCCCATGACGTAGTTTATTTTTGCTAGGGCGAGCATACCTTCCATCAGATGCTTACGATCCTTCTTTGTCGGTGCATAGGCGATTCGAGGACGACCGTCGTGGGGGTCGGGGTATACTTGTCCTGAACCTGTGTCTCGCTGGATGGCAAAGTGGCCAACCATGTTCTTCATCCGCGGCGCGAGGAGTTTGTAATCGACGCCTCCCGTCCAGGAAAGGAAGGAAAGCCAACCTGAGGGTAACATAGTCACCGCTTCCAGTTTTGTGCCGTGGCCTTGCTGATCTTGGTTTTCGTACTCGTTGACAACTGCCGTCAAGATCCCACCTTCCCATGGACGAACTTCTTCGTCGTATGTGGCGCCGACGAAGGAGACGGGATGAAGGCGCAGGTTACGACCGATCCACCAATTCTTGAGTCCCGAACGAAGGAGCACCATGGGCGATTGCATGGTCCCCGCCGAGACGATGACACGTTTGGCTTTGACAATCACCTTCCTTTGAACAAGCGGTGTACCAGCCACACCGGCATGTTCGTCGCGCGAAGTCCAGATACCCTCGACGCCCGTCGCGACCTTCTTTCCGCCCTTTTGTGAAAACAAAATGCGCCTCACGTCGAAACCCTCCATGAAGTGTGCGCCTGCTTTGGCCGCGGCGGGCAGGAAGGACACGACCGGTCCCTGCTTTTCACAACTTCCGCAGCCCATGGTACAGTATCCACAGTAATGCTGCGTGCCACCTGTGTTCTGGGGCACCACTTTGGCTGCCCATCCCAGTCGTCGCGCTCCTTCGAGAAGCACATCGTTGCCGGGGTTATGTTTGATGTGATCCGCCGACACGCCCATGCGATCGCAGACACGATCGAGGGAGTCTTGAAACTCAGAAGAGGTGAAAAAAGGCAGGTTATCCGACGCCCATTCTCTGCGGACGAACCCCTGGGTTTGCAAAGAAGCGGACCAGTTGATTGTGCCTCCGCCTCCCCACACTCCACCCGCGATAACGCAGGTAGTTGCATCGTCGGCTATTAGGGAGACGTTAGAGCGGTCAAGTGGCGGCTAAAGGGGTATGGAGTAGCTTACAGAACATTGCTCCACCACCCATGAACATGTGATTCCAACCGTCCGTCTCTTTCATTGGTAGATGTTCCGCCGGCCAATGATATGCTTTGTCGACGACCAGCACCCTATGCCCCGCCTCCGCTAGATTCCTCGCAGACACTGCGCTCCCGCACCCTGAACCCACGATGATAACATCCGTCTCGATAATCTCCGCTGAACTTCCTGGGGGAATCTGGATGAATTCGAATTCGAACGTCTTCCCTGGCTTCATGTGCACAGGTACGTATGGGAAGTTGAGCAGTGTGTAGAGTGTCGGCGAGGACTTGACCCAGTTCTGCTTCACCAACATGGTTATCTGTTTGAACAGCTGACGATAAATTGGGACCTTGGCGTGTGTCCAGGAGAGGATTATCTTTTCGCGAACGTGGACTGGTTGATCGGCAAAGGTGGATGGATAACCTGTCATGAACAGAGAGGTAACGCGGTAGCTGCATTGGTCTTAGCAAGTCTAGATGGCAAAGCGTGAGGCTGAGAAACCCACTCCAGCAAATTCAAGCCCAGCGCCAGCAGTTGCGCCAGGGCTTTGGGGGTATAGAGGCCAATGAAGCGGTGAACATTGGCTCTGAATTCGGGCAATTGCGATGGTCGTTCTGCAAGATAGGTCTCGGCGATGCCTTTGTGCTCGTCTCGAAGAACGTGGTGTTCGATGTTGCTTAGTGCGGCGGCATATTGGCCAGATGGAAGGGCTCTTTCTTTGAATGCAGCCTTCCCAGGTTGTTTCTGCACAATGGTAGGAATGACAGTATCTGCAAATGCCATCAAGGTCCTCCATTGGTTCTTGGTGAGGGGGTCGATCTCTGGCAGAGGTGCTTGTGGAGAAGCTTTCCGCGGTACAGCCGTCTCCACCATTTCTTCAACTTGGTCTGCCATTGTGGCGGTGCTCCCGAGATATTCTGCGTTTAACCGTGCGATTTCGGATATGAGGCTGCGTAGACTTGATGGTGGTGTTGGTGAGGTGTGAAGACAGGTTCAAGTAGCTGCTCGTCGAGCAAATGTGGCAAGAAATGATGTATACATCGAACTGAGGCTGAATCCCAAACACGTGAAAGTTCAATCAGACGCTGGTCGGCGGAAACGATGGGAAACGAATGGTTCTCGTTTGCTGTTTCAGCGAGAGTCGTGTGAAACTACTTCAGGGCCTCTTTCAATGACAAGTACAGCAAAAAAGGTGACTGTCACAAGCCGAAGTTTGCCAGCCTTTAGCAAGAACCGAGCCGGTGGCAGGTTCGATTACCGCGAATATATGGAAGGCGCTTTCACCTGAGGTGAAGCGTAGTCTACGCAATTGAAGATGGCACACTGGAGAATCTGACTGTTTCATCGTCCTAGAAGTGGCGGGTTCAATTCAAAGCTGGGCTACCAAGACGTGCACATAGCTACGGAGATACTGTGGTGCAGGAACAGCCAGTGAGACTCTGGGCGGTCGATCCGGAGTGCGATACTGCGATGCTCGATGCTCGATGCTCTGAGATGCTTGAGGCGGCATCTGGAGAATTGTTCCGCACAAGCCAGTCGGTGGGAACCGAGGCAGCATGACCCCAACCCCGCCAATGGGACTGTGCTGATGCGTCTGGACTTCATATAATAATTGCTTGACAGAGACGGGCTCATATATGCAGGCCATGGTACATTGTACAGAAGATGGAGGCCTTGGGCATGTGCGTCTGGGGACAAGTAGCAAGTAGGCATAAGCTTGCGCAGCGAAAGTGCGCCTCAGGCTCGGACGAATTTGCCGTGACGGGGCCTCTCGGTGGGAGTGAGAGTGAGAGTGAGGGTGGGGGGATAACTCCGTACAGACGGCAGGAATGGTGGGCGGCTCTGTATGGTGGCCTTGTCGCCGCACCGGAGACGGGGAACGGCTAAAGGTAGGAGGTATGTAGAGGGAAAGGGAAGGAATGTTAGATGCGACCGTTGCATCCAATCTTGGGCGAGGCGAGGCGCTTCGTCATGCATCGTCGGCGCTGGGAGCGAAGTCCCTGGAGGCGGCCCTGGCTGTCCAATAGAAAGTGGCTGACACACCGAGAGCGTGAATGGCTACCCCTTTGGGCCAAGCGGGCACCCTGCCCGCGTCCGAGCTCCAGCAATGACCCACGCTTGGCAAAGATAAGAGATTGAGCCGCGCTCATTGGCCCGTCCCTTCGCCGTGCTTCTCTTGTGTAATGTGTATTGCCTCCAGCGCCGTCGCCGTCGCCAGGACCAAATTCCCATGGCAGCTGAGGTGAGCCGAGCGAGAGAGAGAGGGAGAGAGAGGGGGAGAGAGAGAGAGAGAGAGAGAGCCGCAACGCCTCGCCACGACTGCTCCGAAGCGCAGCGACGCCGTGAGGGATCTTCAGCGTCCAACGGGCGGAGATGGTCGTTCGCGTGCTCGTTCGTTGTCGAGGCTGGCGGCGAGCAGGCAGGGTGCGGGTGCGGATGGAGATGGAGATGGACATGGACCTGGACAGGGACCTGGACACGGAGACGGCCTCGCAAGACGGGTCATCCTTGTATGAAAAGACTCTGGCGTTGCTCCCAACAGCGCAACCGGCCTTCATAATCTTTCCCCCGAATCAGAGCAGACACGTTAATCATAATCATGTCGCCTGCCTTCCTCGTCCCCAGTGCCAGTGCCAGTGCCAGTGCCAGTGCCAGTGTCAATGCCTCTGCTCTCCCTCTGCTCTCCCTCTGAACGGCTGCCTTGTTGTCGTTGCCGGACGTTGAAGGCCAGCATCCATCAGGCCGACTATCTCTCCCCTTCAGGCTCGCTGTCCGCACCCTTATCGCTTATCACAACTACTCTGCACTGTGCATCGAACCGTCCTCTCCGCCAAAGGTATTCCTGGATTCGGTGCAGATAGCACTCCAGCAAACAGGGACTTCCTGACCGCTTCCCCCAACTCCATTTCATAAAGCTCAATACCACCAGCCAACGTCTTCGGCACCTCCCGATTCTGTCCTCACTACACTACCCGCCCTCTCCACTCAACACCACAGACTAGCTGAAGCGCACCACAATCCGCTGGGACAGAGCAGCTACTTCACACACGACCACACGCTACGCACGCTGCTGCTCTCACTCGCGCCAGCACCTACCTCCGCTCAACACCACCATCGACCTTCCCTTCCACCACAACAATGGCAACGGCCTTCGCACCGCAAGGCGCCATGTTCTCTGCTGGGCCTTCGATGCCCACCGACATCCGCACACCTCACTATGCCTCGCAAGCTGCCATCACGCCTCCCTCCTCCCGTTCGCCCTCCACTCAGTCACCCATCTCCCCGCGCAGCACCTTCAACGTGCCCGCTCACCTGCGCATGCACTCGGCTCAAATCAAGCCGCCAAAGGGTCCGCTATACGTGCCAGCCGTGCTGCGCCCAACAGAGAAGCCTGCGCGGCACTCTCCACCAAAGAAGAATGGCTTTGGCAGCATGGACAGTGGTGTGAACATGGACAGTTCCGATCCCTCCTTCGAGGCCATTAGTCCAGGCAAGATCAATAGGCTGGAGACCGAGCTCTACAACGACGAGGAAATGCAGGACGTCACAGGGCCACCTTCGCGGAATGGCTGGAAGGTATGTCCATGATAATTTTGCTACATTCTTTTGTCAGCCCCATGTTTCTCCCCTCATTCGCGACCATAAATGTGTTATTACCAAACCCGAGATTCGCTGCCGACTCCCGAGTCAGGGTCCGAGGTCTAAAACCGGGCCTTTGGCGATGAGATGAGGTTTGCTTGTTTGCGTTCGGTGAACAACATTTAGCTCATAGGGTCCACACCACCGTTTTATACAATGTTCGCGGTTCATCGCGCGACATGAGGCTGCAATTGCAAATAAGGCGCAATGTAACAGCCTGGGCAACCGCGGTGCTCATACCCCCACGCCTGCAACCTTGCACTGTCTCACGTGAATCTCCACATCTTCAGATCCGATCAATCTCATTCGCCCACGCGAGTAGACCTCATCGCTGCTTCCCTGTTGCTAATGTCTCACTCACAGGAAGACCATACGGTTGTCGGATGCGACGACCCAAACTGTAAAGTCGTCTTCACTTGGATGCACCGTCGACACCACTGCCGACGCTGTGGAAACATCTTTTGCTGGGAGCACTCCGCCCATGAGGTTCCTCTCAACCAGTACGCAAAATTTCACCCCAAAGGTCTGAAGTCCCGCGCGTGCGATGGCTGCTTTTCCGACTACCGTAGCTGGGAGACACTTCGAGTCAGCCGCAGTAACAGCACAAACTCCCGTGATAGCACCACCCCAACTACTCCAAACGTACCATTTTTCAATCGCTTCCGACCGGGCGGTGAGAATTCTATGGTTGGCAGCCTCGCCAAAAGCGTCCCGCGCGATTGGAACTGGAGCACCTTCTGAGAAAACCTACGATTCATCTTACACATATGATGTCTTATGACACCACACGAGCAGCACTGGCGATGTGATGTCATTCCATCACACCACTTGCAGCATAACAAATCATCCAATCATGTCACTACCGACATCGATACTCACCCACAGACAACACTCACAACTGGAACGGCCGAGACTGATACCCACAGGTCCAAGGACCACAAATTTACACAATACACCAGGCGAAT
Organism: Venturia asperata; assembly: GCA_003689335.1. Taxonomy (NCBI): domain Eukaryota; kingdom Fungi; phylum Ascomycota; class Dothideomycetes; order Venturiales; family Venturiaceae; genus Venturia; species Venturia asperata. The sequence goes on from QWWL01000034.1 coordinate 125,621, forward strand.
ACCCATAAACCTGGACTGGAACCGAACGGAATGGAATGGCGCATGGCTGGCTTTGCTCTGCTTTCGATTCCACGGCGCTTGAGCGACAATTACTTTCTTACTTTATCTTCTCTTCTCTTTTCCTCACCTGATTCGGGTACGAGGATCTTTACGTTTTGGGTGGCCCCTTGCTTATAGAGGGACGGCCGTCAGCCCTGTTGTTTTGATATCCCATAGACTTTGATTCTTCTATTTTATTTTATTCTAATCCCTTTAATGGGTTTCCTATCAGGGATGGATCTGGCAGGGACGGCGTTTACCTCTTTCCTTTCTTTTGAAACGGTCGGCTTACGGCGTTTGCGGTGTCTTGTTCCTGCGGCTTATGGCGTTTGCGGTGTTTTTCCCTTGCGGCTCAATGAATGGAACGGCGCAAGGCAGGATAGATTGAGCATTCTAGGCGGTTTGTACGAGTACGATTGTGTCTGCAACGGGTGTTGCGGGCTCTTTGTGGGCCCAAGTGCATAGACAGATGATGAGTAGGAAGACGATAATAGTACGGTATCAACTATCAACTACACAACCCTTTGTGCGCCCTTCCGGCTTCCCACATTGACCACTGCGCAATTTTGACGATACATTCTCCCCCTACTCAATGGAAGGTCATGAAGCGTACGGGAAAGACGGGGGAGAAATTACCTTCCTACATCGCCTCTTTAACAAGTGCACCCAGGACGGCAATCATAAGGGGAACAAACCAAATCGAGTACGATAAATCCGACGATCCTCCCTCCGGCACTCTACGGATCGAATCTTCCGCAACCCTCTCTCTCTCTCTCTCCACCTTTTCGGAGAGGCTTGCTTGCCCAAGTGCCCACCCAACCCGTTGACTACATACATACACACTATGTACATACAGACAGGTAGGAGTTGATCCCGGCTAGGAGTTTACCCCGGCGTCCTAGCGTTGGCGTTGGCGTTGCCGGATATTTCCCACGCGCCGTTGGAGGCGTCACCGCCCTTTTTTTTTTCGCTTTTCCGCTTGTGCTGGCTTGTGCTGGCTTGGCTGGACTGGACTGGACTGGACTGGACTGGACGACCCCTTGTTAAGTACATACTCCTGGACTATCTATGTATTTGTGCTCGTTCTCGGTGGGTAGCGCGTGCGTGTAGGCTCAGAGATGGACAGNGGTTGCGGAGTGGGAAACTCGAATCGGGTGCGGGATAAGTATTGGTTGATCAGATCAGATCAGATCAGCGCGTGGCGAAGGCAGGAGAATTGTTGCCAAGGCGGACTTAAATCGCGTCTTTTGACGTGTACGGCTGCCCTGTTTTCGTTTTTGGCGATGTCGGAACGAGAGGGTCGGTGGTTATAATGTAGACAGGGTCTATTCTTTTTCTTGTTCATCGTCTTCCATTATCTGGGAGGATGGCGATGGTCGTGGTGGCGAACGAGGCCGGTGCTTTGACGTGTCTGTTTCTGGAGATGTTGGCGAAGTGTTTGAAGAGGGTTTGGGCGAAGGTGGATGAACGTCTGTGGAAAAGAGAGTTTGACCTCGCGCAAACGACCCTCGGTTCTGATCGAATGGCTACATCACTTCGAATGGACTACGACGCATGTCCTCTTCGAGATCATCACGGGCAATTCGTTTGACCGTTCCCGCGACGTCGAATGAACCGGATACCATGTTTCCTCTTCACCACCATGGATTTTCCATCTCCTCACGACCGGGATGTTCTGCAATCAGACGTCAGAATAAGAAGGGATTCCGCGACGACGAAAACTAGCCATACTGCGTCCTGGCCCTTCCGCAGCTTCTACGCTTTCTCGTCCATTCCCTGTGGACGCAGGACATGGGGTATGGCGATGACCACACTCGGAGGCTTTCGACTTTGGCATGCATATTCTCTATGCTGGGGTGCTTTTCTAACACCATGAATACTGAAACGGCATTCATATCCGAGAAGATGCGGTGCACCCTAGTATCCCGATGGGGCCCAGGCGACTCGATTCGACCCGTCTCCGCATCACACGTCGGAACTTATCACAGCTGAGATCGTTGGCCATTTTTTGGTCTGGCCCGATCTGAAAGTGGCTGCAATGACTGAGAAGCCATGCAGGACAAAGCAATAGGCTGCCTTGTGATGAGCAGGGCAGGATTGCTCGACGACTTCGAGCGGCCTCATGCCGTACAGCTTGTCAGTAGCAGCAGAAGTCCTTGTCTATGAGAAGTTATGTTGGTTGAGAGCAGCTGAAGCCATTGATTGCAAAAAGTGGACTCGTAAAAACAGAGGCAAACAGAAGATTGTGCTCGACAAACTTGGACGACGTGGGGTGGAGAAATTTGTTTCAAAGACAATGAGCTGAACAGAACAGAACAGAACAGAACAGAACATATGGTGGACGAGTTTCTGGCAAAGCAAAGAGACAGATGAGTCCACCTTGAAGGGAAGAGGAAATACCCGTATCGGAGGGAGGACAATAAGGTCGCCTCACCTGGGAATTGAACGCTGAGCATAAACAAAAAGCGATGAGACGCCGTGTTGTTGTTGATACAACACGACGCCCAACTACTTCTATTACGGTACCACTGGGGAATCCCGCCTATTATCGATTCTCTTGCCATTGCGACACTTTAGGTATTTGTATTGATTGGCTGAGAAAACTGCGAGCGAATTAGGTATTTATCTAGCTGGCAGGGTTTTGATCCTAGTAGTGGCCTGAATGCTCTATGCTTGGATATCCTCTATGGACCGAAAAGTCTCAGGTCCGACTCAAGCAAATCGAGTTCATGCCGCAGCCACCATGTGATGGTAGGTTCTTCAACCCGTGGTTGTCAACTTCGCTCCACCTAGTCATGAACCGCGTGAGTCAACTCTGATAGACCACCCTGGACAAGTCATATGAATGATGGCTGGACTGCTCGACGTGTTTAGTAGAGACGGGTAATGGCGTGATGCTGAGCGGTCGCCATCGTAATATGTAGCGCCATCATGAGGCTAGATAATCCAGTTTAGGTCGAGATTCAACGAGGCTGACACCGATTAAGTGGATACCATGAGCCCATGTAGTCACCAGCGCAGTCCACCAACGATGACCCAGCACAGATCCCGGAGATGGCTCCTTTCTCGATGCCTACTTAAGAGCATCGTATCTGGCATCCTTCCATTGCTTTTTCAGACCTACAACAACTTCCCAGACTCACAACACTTTCTATACCAACAACAAATTCTTCTTCAAGCAAAATCCAACCACCTCTTCACCACCATTCAACTCCTCCATACCACACGACTCAACCAAACCAACTCAACGTCCAAACAACCACCATGTCTTCTTCCAACAAAGGCCAGGGCCAGTCCGGTAATCAGATGAGCAAGAGCGATGCCGTTCGCGTCCAGTCAAGCCAGGTACGTCTAACCCATCTTTCCATTCCATCAATCCGCCCAGTCCCCACTTCCCATCTCTCCTCCTCTCTCCTCATCCAAGCCCCTAACACCCGCAGGCCAAATCCGGCGCCGACATGTCCTCAAGCGGTTTCGCAGCTCGTGCTCACAGTGCCGGTGACCGCAACACCAACGCCAACGCCAATACCGGCAACAATGGTCAGACTGGCGGCGTTGCCAAGAAGTGATTCTCCATCAAGGACATGACCTGGTGCGAAATGAAGATTTTTCTGGCTGATGGACTTTTGATGGATGTTTCGATTGGTCCGTTCTTTTTGGCATTGGGGGGTTTCTCCTTGGTGCTTTAGATGGACGGATGGGTTGAGTTTGGGTTCTCATGCTGGGAGGAGGGAAAGATGGATAGTCCAAAGCCAGAACGATGATTATTAATGGAATTCAATGACATGACTTGACCCACTATGCTTCTCAATCATGTCTTTCGACTTTTCTGCCTTTCGTGAGGTTCTGTTCCTTGACTTTGCTGAGGTTAAGCTTCGTTGGAAGTCTGGATTGTTCAACATGGAAAACTTCTATTCCAGCTAGAACGCTTCGTTTTGGACTTTGCACAACCAATTATCTGGCGGAACAACTATCATCGCCCTTAAACTGACCCGGTAGCGGTTCTTGCCTCCCACAAGGCTTTGGATCCTCATGGTTCGCACAACATCCCGGAAAAACAGAGCACTTTGTATTCCCCTAAACGTTCCAATCAGCTCCCGACCCAAAGCCGTTTCCAGGCAAAAATATTTGCTTTGCACAGGAGAAAAGAAATTGCTTTGCACAGAAGAAGCAGAAGAAGCAGAAGAAGAAGAAGAAGAAGAAGAAGAAGAAGAAGTAGAAGAAGAAAAAACAGAAAACTCACCTTCCCCTCCTTCTCATCCCACTTATTATGCTCCGCCTCCGGCCGATTATACTTCCTAACAACAGGATAATAAAGCTTCCTAGCGGCCTCGACGCAGTTCTCATGCTGACCACAAACCTCCACCATCCCATCCCTCAACCTCTCATCCGCAATCTTCTTGTTCACCTCATTGAACTGGCCCAACCTCTTCAGATTGCGGTAGGAGAAATCGTGCCGCGCGCAAACGGGTTTGAACGACACTTTTTCGCCGTTTTGCGTTTTCGGATAGCTGTCTGGGGAGGAGGAGCAGGCGTCGGAACACCATTCGAAGCAGGTGGGCCGCGTGTTGGATTGGAATTTCTTTTTCCAGGCGTCTAGGGGGATGGTGAAGGCGAGGTTGGAAAAGGTTGCGAAGTCGCAGGGGCCGTCGGCGGTGGTGAGGGTGTTGTTGAGGGAGATGGCTGAGGTCAGTGCTGTGGGGAGCAGGAAAAGAGTGGTGAGCGCTCGTGTAATCATGTTGGTGCGTTCCTGGATGTATACAGCGTGTGTGGCATCGGAATTTGATTGTTTCGATTTGGTGAAGGTATTCTGAACCTACTCGAATTGGGGATGTCGCTGTTGGAATGAGCGACTTGCAATTTTCGATCTTGAATGATCCCTGGATGATCAAACCCGTAACGCAACTGAAGAAAGTGTCAAAATCTGCTCCAAAAAAGCTAGATTAGTGAGAGAGTTGAGACCAAAACTCAATGATCTGCTACTGCGAGTAAACTGTTCGATACTCCCACCGATCCTTGACTGAATTGGACAGACTTGCCAAATTGAGATTGGTTGTGGAGATTTTCGCATCGGAAGAGTATAAGTATCGCAAGTCGATAGATAGATTATGCCCTAATAATCAAACGAGAAGTTTGAAATACGGTACTCACTGTTGTGCTGTGTGTTTGTGTGGCGATCAAGTGTAATCCGGCTCGGGACTTTCTACAAATTAATTAATCTAAAATTAGCGGAGCGATCTTGCGGACGGAATCACGAGCCACGAAACTTGAGGATTTCTAATTTGGCCCGAGGAGATTATTCCGCTGGACGTGTAGTGAAATTTGGCCGATTGGGAGTAAAGAATTTGATGGGCGTGATGGAAAAAATCAATATCGTTGGCAAGCTGTAAGATAGTAAGGCAACGGCGGAGTGTAGAATCGACGCCTTCTATTGTCAATCAGCCCGCTGGCCTTTGGCGAGACGCAGCTTCAACAAAGCTCAAGGCTGATCACAGGAAGGCGAGAATGGCAGAAAATATTGAGCGCCCTGTCATAAATTTTGGTCGAGGACAACCTCAGCCCAGATCAAGACAGCTTAAGGTTCTTGTCGAAAGAGACTCGTTGGAGCTGGTGTTTCGTATCACGAATGATAAAAGAGACCGGTCGTCTCTAAACACGAAGGTCTCATTTGTGATGAAGAATGGTGACCTGTGCGTCTGTGTCAGAAATGGTGAACATCATAAGATTGGACAAGAAAGAATGCTCTACTCCATGTTTCTGAGGCTACCCTTCTTACTAGAGACATAATAACACCTTACCAACCACAGATATGGACACACTGAGGACTCCTGGGAAGCACCAGATCCTGGAATCCAGGGATGCAGAGACAATATCGGATGTTGCACGACATAGACTAGACAGCACATCCTCCATTGCGGTCATCGCATCTCCACAGTTCCTGGATATAAATGTGGCCAGCATTGCATGGCAGCGGGCCCAGAGCTCTACTTCACCTGCCTCTCATGCACCGACCTAGTCACAATTCAGTTTCTGGTTGAACATGAAATCAAGGCGAAATGGCAGCGGCTATGCATGCAAGGGATGGATGCTCGAGAACAGCCTTCATGACACACTTCTAGATCCGGGACAAGATATAATCAAGGACCGCTGCAAGGCTGATGGTTGAGGTTGCAAGCGGGTACCTGCTCGCAAGGGCGACACATTCAAGTTGATCCTGGCATTTCGACTCAAAGGCATCGCGTCAGCTTTGATGAAGGTTACATCAGTTGCCGATGTTGAGGCTGAACTCCGGCTCTTCTGCTCTGACTTAATGGGGCGTACTCCCATCGGCCTCGAAGCTCACCTGAATGAGCTCTACTGTATGACACAAAACATCATGAGCTCACCAGTAGAGTATAGACCCATGATGGTAAAGACGACGACTATAGAGGACCTTTGTATGATGTTGCTCGACAAGAAGAGTCTGCAACGCATGGTGGAGGGGAATGTCGAGGCAACGGAAGCGACCTGTAGAATCTTTGTTAGACGGCCAGACAGAAGACTTGAGATGCATCTCACCAACTCCGATTTCCAAAGACGCCCAGATGTCAGGAGCGCACGATCAGTCACACCAAGACAATGACACTTCTCCCAGCCGAGCGCGTCCACGGTCATGGAAATTTGCAGGCGGCCAGGACATACATACGCCGTATGAAAGGGTTTAGTTTGGGAGCCCTTTGGATGGGCGGTTCGATATTCTGATGCAAGAAATGGCACCAATCCCTTTCTACATGGATGGTGTGACTGGAACTAATGCTCCACACTCGGAACTTGGAGGCATCTGCTATGGGAAAATTGGCACTTGCTGCAACGCCTGAAGACGAAAGCAAATTTGGGGGAAATTTTGAGGGCTTTCCACTGATGCGGCAAGGCGATACTGCTAGCGCTAATGGTGTCCGAGTGCTAGGCGAGCTTGCAGACGCGACAGCTAGGAAGGAAATGGAGGCGCTACTTTCGAAGTCGAGCACCTAAAGATATGTCCATTCACAGGTGGCCGGGTCGAGGAGAAAGACGGTGGTTCTAGCTATGGTTTGTCTCGACCGCCGGTGGCTCTAGCTATGGTTTGAGTCGACCGTCGGTGGCTCCTGCGGCAGTGGTCTCGGCAAAGAAGCCTAGCTCCTTACAGCCTGGCGTTGGCGCGAACCAGCCTCAGGCCTCCAAGCCAGTCGGCCCAGCAATTGCCCAGAACTTCCCAGAAGGATCATTCTCGGTAGGTTCCGACCAAGCCGAAAGGCGAGCGGTAGCAGTCAGCATGGAGCAGCCAATAATGGCAAAGCTCGCCATTGTTGCATCCAGAATCCAGATGCACATCCACATGCACGGGCGCTTGGCACTAGTGTCTTTGCCCTGCGCTGGCTATAAATAGACATGCCAGTCACCTGACACGACTAAAGAGCATGCCAAGCACGCTTCTGAGACTCCGGCCCACATCAAGGCTACCCCTGCGTGCGCGTGTTTCCTGTCTCGTGTCTCTGTCTCGCCTCGCCACTGCCGCCAAGCTGGATGCGGTCTAGTCCAGTCTGCCCAGACGTCGCTTGCAATCCAACCTCCGACCTCATCGAGATTCACCACTTACCAAACAATCCTTCTCTTTGCCATTCCGTATCACACTCCGAACGAAGGTGTCAGCCCCCGCTACCACGACTGTCTCCCTCCATACCGCGCTCCAGATTCACATGCCTTTTCCACTCGACTCGTGCTTTGAACGTGGCCTATGTGCTGCGAGAAGACCCGTCTCTGTCAGCGGAACCCATCGGCGTCTTAAATTAAGCCTCTCGCCAGCTAGCACGGACAAAACAAGTTTTGCACTTCTTGCATTGGGGACCCCTCAGACTGCGCCTTTCATCCTCAGCTCTGTTAATGCTCCTCACCACATTTGGAAAGGAATATGCTAACAGATTGCGGCCGACATGCACTTTGTCCACTTGCTGCTGCTATGCACAACTCCCCATCGCCCGCCTGGAAAGCATCACCCGAGCTGAGATAAGACGTGGAGCTATCGTATCGTGCGCAGCGTAGACCACGCCTGAATGCAATTTGAAACTCTTATACTGTATCGAGGTTCGAGTCTGCAGATGCCTAGCTTCCAAGGCCGCGCTCCTGGCCCGTGCCCCGCTTCAGCTTTCCTGCTTCATGATACCATCTCACTTGCCAAACTACCTACACAGTTGCGGGTATCAGACCCAGGCCAATGCCAACAAATTGACAGCCAACCGCGGGTGTTGAACTTGGTAGGGCGACGCCGAGCAACGGCTCCCCATATGGGCAAGACTTTCTGCCCCGAGCAATGCCATTCGCTCCTAGAGGCACCAATACGGCACCAATACGCGAGATGCTTCCGCTGAAAGTACGGGTGGGGCCGCGAGTCAGATTTCGGTATGGAGGGAATCTCGTGCAAGGAGCTTTTCAGCACGAGGCTGATAAGAGCTGGGCCAGCTCTCGTCTATATCTGCAGGATAAAGCCCGGTTTCGAGTTTCGTTCCAGCATACCTGCACGCGAGAAGCAGAGTCAGCCGCTTTGCTTGACTCAACGCCAGAACCATTGATCTGGCCAGAGATCCCTCAAAATTATTTAATTTGGACCTCTTTCAAAAGACAAGCACTTCGAGCCCTCGACAAGCACCTGAGTGCAACAAACTTTCGTTCTACTTCACCATGGAGGACACCATCACCGTCAACAGCAGCTCAGAGAGCCTGCTCTTTGCTCACAGCCGCGACCCTGTCATGGTGGCTGCGCCTGAGCCCGATCACTCCTTCATGCGCATTGCTGGACAAGCACTCCTCGCTCTTTTGGCACTTCAGACTCTCGTCCAGCTGGCAAAGAGATACATCGTCAAGCCGAAATATCCTCGCATCCCAGGACCATGGCAGATTCCTTATATTGGCCGCGTCCACGATCTACCATTACAATATACATGGCTTAAATTCAAAGAATGGGCTGACGAGTTCGGCCCAATCTACATGACAAAAATGTTTGGACACAACCTTCTGGTACTCACAGACGAAAGTATCGTCGAGGACTTGCTTGTCAAACGGGCAAAAATCTACTCGGACCGCCCAATGATGCGATCCCTAGTTGATTCCAAAAGCACTCACGGTTCGATGGAATACCTGCCGTTGATGGGTAAAAATGGTGAGTTTCAGGTCATCATCGACTGCACAATATCATTCATTAACATCTGGCGCAGAATACTGGGCAAGACAACGCAAATGGGCCCACCTCGCCATTTCACAAACAGCAAAACTCAACTACCGCGGTGTGATGGACTACGAAGTTCGACGAATGATGTTCCTACTCACGAAGCAGCCCGACGATGCCCAAATGCTGCTCGAAGACATGGCCAGCCGAATCATGTGCACGCTTGCTTGGGACGAACCGAGTGTCAGCAAGAAAAACACCATTGACGCCCGGGACTTGCTGCATCAGATTTCACCCTGCGGTCCAATCACCAACCTCATCACGCCTCTATGGCATTTGCCGTACTGGATCAACCCATGGAAACAAGCGGAGAAAACCATCCGTCATGATCCCTTGCATGCTTGGCAGTCTGAGCGGTTCGCGAAAGTCAAGTTGGCCATGGAAAAAGGAACTCAACGACCTTGCTGGGCCCAACGATTCCTGTCCGAGTCCAAACATGCCTTGTCGGGAGAGAAGGAGGCCGCCAATTGTGTGGGAATGCTGGCGCTGATGGGTGTCTTGACCGTCGGTGGGCCACTTCAGTACTTCCTTATGTCGATGGTTCATCACCCCGAATGGTTCAAGAAGTGCCAAGAAGAGGTGGATAGAGTATGTCAAGGAAGAATGCCGACTCTTGCTGACTCACCCAATCTCCCTATTCTGCGGGCCTGCATCAAGGAGACTGTCCGATGGCGACCAAATATTCCAACTGGTAAGGATTCCATACCAACAGTATATCACGTGACACAAATTCTAACGTTCTCCTAGGCGTCGGTCACGAATTACAAGAAGACGACGTCTACATGGGATATTTCATCCCCAAAGGAACAAGGATCCTACCCATGGAATGGTAAGCCCCTTCTCTGATCTCTCTCACCCCACCGTCCCTCCTAACAACTCCAAGGGGCATCCTCCGCGATCCAAAGAAATATCCCGACCCCTGGAACTTCCACCCAGAACGCTACCTCGAACCCCACTGGCCAACCTACAAAGAACCCCTGACCCAATACCCTACCATTAAATCAATGTCCCCCTTCGGATGGGGCCAACGCACATGCATCGGGCAAGGAATCACAGAAGATGAGAACCTGCTTTCCTGTGGCGGTATCGCGTGGGGATTCGATATCGATTTCAAGTACACGCCTGAAGGGGAGAAGATCGATGTGCCCACTGACAAGAGCAACTCGCTACTAATTATCAAGCCGGATAAGTTTAGCATTGATATCAGGCCGCGGGTCGGTCGGGAGGAGATGATTGTGGGGGAGTTTGAGACGGCGGAGGCGGAGAACGAGAGGAGTAAGAGGGAGTGTGGGAATGCTTGACTCGTATTTAGATCTTTGGGACGGGTAATGGGCGTTGAAGGCGTTGAAGGCGTTGGAGGTGGAGTGAGGGTCATACTGGTTGGCAGGGCTCACATTGTTTCCTTATACCACTCCCGTGCTCTGTTGACACGACTTCAAGTTAAGCTTAATGAGTAGTACTACTAGTAGTAGAACAACTAATGTCGTCTCCGTCTCCGTTCCATCTTCTTCATACATACCCATACCCAGAAACTACCATTGCCCCATGGTCAACCATCACGTCCCTCCCCCAAAACTGCCCACGAAGCATATGAAGATGATCCCGCACATCCATCCCGAGGTATCAGCCACAAGTTCATCTCAATGATCAGTAGTACTTGCCTCTTTCAATTCGTTGATTACAATGTCTGATGCTTCGCTGTCGCCGAACCGAACGCCCCAAACCTTGTGTGCGCCATCATCCTGTCCGGGCAACCTCTGCTTCCACCTGCTGGTATCCAGGCCAAGTCATGTCAGGAGTTTCTGGATGAATTCATGACACATTTTGTTGGAGGAATCCATATGTCTCTAGAGGCCACACTCGAGCCAAATGGTTTGCCCACTATTGCGAAAAGCATCTTCAGATATGGAAAATTACCTGTGTTCGCGCGTATCTCGATTCTCTCTACTTCGCGCAGCAACTCATTGCTTATGATTTTGCTCAAATTCGCTTATACGTTTGCCCCTCCTTCTCTGCCATATGCAACTAGCTTTGTGAATATCAAAGGCTTTCGCGCGGGACCCCACTTTCCTGTTTGTATGTCTGCTGAATCCAGGAGTCCCCCGGCAAGGCTGAAATATTAAGACTTCGAGCTCGCCGACTTTGGCACATCTCGAGCCGCGAGATTGAGGCGAGAAGTTGTTAGGCCAGCCATCGAAAGATCCAGGTACTCGGGACGTAATCCAAGAAGCCATCGAGTCCGGTCTTGATCCTTGCGGTCTTGTCAGCAATAACATTGAAAATGCCCCGATCCGAAGCGTAATCTTGAACGCCATCTCGCAGCTATTCCGGAACAAGATAGAAAGGAGACAGGTTGGTTGGAGTAAAGATGAGAAGCGCCTGAAATAAAACACTCCCTCATTGACAATTGGAATGAAAGTAGCCAATGTTTCGCTCAAGCTACTGTTGGAGGTATCGTTTCCTCCAATCGTGAACCCGTCTCTCTGTAGATTCAGTTCAGTGACAATCTAGTGAACCTGTCCAACCAGGCTAAACTGCGTAGCCTGATGAAAAGAAGTCGATAACGTTGAAAAACGTTTGGTCATCGTAGGTGTAGGATGATCGAAGTCGAAAGGAGAGGCTGGTGAAGACAAGTCCCAGGGTCTCTCTCCGCTCCCGGACATCACCACTCCTTATCACCAATCCCACAGAGCCCAACATGGCTATCTACGGATACCCACGGTGGCTCGGCGTAGTGATACATCCACGACCACCTTAAAATGCTTCGGTTTTCACCGTACATCTTGAAACCCACGGCGATACTGCAACCATGCCCTTGGCTGATCACGAACCAGCTCCGGCGTACCACAAACCTGCAATAGACGCTACCCTTTACGAGTCCATAGCCTCGAACCCTTCCCGAAGCCTTACCCACTCCCACATGATCCCACCTCGCAGCGGCTACTCCTGGACCGTCCCAGTCGGCTCTATACTTCGTCTCTCCACCCCCGAAGGAGCACAAGTAGGAGATCTAAACATCTGGAACCTACACAACCCACGCGAACGCTTCTGGGCCGCTCGGACTAGACAGTTGCAATCATCTCACGTCACGAAGGGGGATAGATTGTGGTCCTGCCTCCCCTTCCTCCGACCCATGGTCACCATAATCTCGGACTCGTTGGAGAGCTACGGCGTTGATGAGTTTGGGGGCCGGTGTCACGATTTGTTGGGGACGAGATGTGATCCCTATGTGAACAAGTTGTTGACTGGCGATTCCTACGACTATCACTGCCACTCGAATCTGACGAGAGCTGTGCTCCCCCATGGTCTGACGGAATACGACGTCCACGATGTGCTGAACGTGTTTCAAGTCACTGGGCTCAATTCCGAAGGTCGCTATTTTATGGAAGCCTCTCCAGCCGGGAAAGGAGATTACATTGAGTTCTTCGCCGAGCAGGATTTACTCTGTGCGTTGTCGACGTGCCCAGGTGGGGACTTGTCGAATTGGGGCTGGGCGGAGGGAGAGGGTGGGAACATGCATGATTGCTGCAGGCCTATCAAGGTTGAGGTCTTTGAGCTGATGGTCAAAGAGGTTCTTGAAAGATGGGAGGAGCCCAAGAAACCGGATTACAGGGGTGCTCATGGGATGAACGTGCCCAGTGGCGAGGCAAAGAAAGAGTAGGAACACACTTGATGTTGAAGAAAGTGCACGAAGGGCATCGATGGTTCGGATCACAAGACGAGCGTCGAGCTGGCAGTCAAGAACTCCCGACTTCAAGAAATTCTTTTTAGTGATTTCAAAAGCCACTTTCGCTTGCCAAGTCACCTTTTTCCCGGCTGAATATTTTGATCTTAGATCATACGCAAGTCCAGGCACCACTCATAGAAATTCGGGGTCACAATCATGCCCTCGAAACGGCACTTGAGAATGCCAAAACCCCAAGAAAGGCACGGCGACGCCAACATTCCACGCGCGTCCGGCGGAAGAGCACGAACAAGTTGCTAGACAAGCAACAAGAATCAGGAGAAACTGACAAAACGCTCTCTCCCATCGTAATATCCTTTGGGTTGGCAGGTCTCCATAATTCAGACGTCGTAAAGACGTCTGGAACGACACCACATGATGCAAAGATAAAAATCCGATACAGCACCCGTCGCCTATGCCGTAACCACGACTCCTTCCCAGTATCCGAGGCGTCTTCAACAGATGCGGTAGTAGATTCTTGGCCATGCCAAATTCCTTCCCTCTCTTTCCCGGAGTAGCCAATCAATTGCAGGATAACTTTGGAAATGGATTCATGACTGGTATAATTATCGTTACGACAGTAGTGGCCAGTACATTGCGAACCGACTCTACCAAACGCCATTCAACACCTCAGCCCTGCCAGAAACGAAACTCGACATCGGTAGAATCGCGCCTCACACGACTCTCCACCCGAAGCGGTCGATGCCCAGACGAAAGCCACTCCATACCAAAATCAAGACCCTCGATCCAAGATCAATAGTCGTTGAACTTCCGACGATTCAAATCTCAAACCTGCCAGGGATTCATCACCACCTACCTTGACCTAGAGATAATCGAGGATGTAAAGCGGAAGGAGATAAAAGGCAACCCTGCGTACCATTATCATCCTGCCTCGCTCTACCCGCGCAGCCTTCCGAAAGCCATCCTAGGTATCTTTCATCCAAACCCCACATCAACTCAGGAATCGGCACTACAGTGCATCAAAACAAGAGCCCTAAAGGGTCGTTGCTCATCTTCACCCAGCCATTCACCATTATTTCCCCGGATTCCTCCCGCCTAACCGAAGAGAAGTGCCGACGCCAAGAAGATGCACTCTCCCCGGGAATTCCGAGTAGAAGCGAGGACGCCTGCCCTAATCACTTATTACTGCCCCTCGCTTATCGACGATACTTTTCGCCTGCTTCTCCAGATGCTCCGATCAAGTTGCACGTAACGACGGGTAATTCAATCCGGACCGAATGATCGGACTGACCAGGTTCCTCATCTCGCAGCCCCAGACTTTCCATTTTGACTTCAAGGGGAATAAGGAAGCGAAGGCAAGGAACCCCGCATGAATGAAGGAGAAGAAAAACCTTCGCCTCGCCTATCAACTATCCCAATCGAGCGCTCACCCGCAGATCGAGATCAAGCTTGCATAAATTTAAACAAGCTTAGTCTTTTCAGGTGACTAGTATAACTGTGAGTGCACTCGAAAGGCCCGCTCGTAGGAGAAAGTAGAACACGTAATAGTTGGAGCAAAATGAGAATAGGAGAGCTGAGAAGAAGTTTGACTGATTAGCTAAGATACACAAGCACGCCATATAAGTGCGAGCCACAATCGCGTTGAAGGGCCATCGATCTCGGATCGCGTTCGGTCCTACAATATATTCCGAATATACCCACAGCGTCCGCCGTCAGTTTTTGCCCAAAGCATGTTGAATAGCCGTTGCACCCATTTCCGCTGCACTAGTTGCATTCCTACCAGCAAGAATATCATCGAACAAAGTCTTGCAGTATTGTAGTGTATTTGAAAGACGAATCTCTTCGAACGATGGTATAGACGTGCGTACAGCACCCGAGGCCACATTCGGCTGGTTTGGTGGTGGACGTGGTCCATTTGCGAGTTTCTTGCGCTGCTTTTTACTCAATCTGACTCCAGTGTGCGCTGCGCCCGAGAATGGTGTATGCAACTGTGAAGGCACTGGCTTTGTCCGCGCTTGTGCCAATCCATTTGGCATTTCGACCGTTTCTGCCTTAACACTTGATGCCCTCACAGCACTGACCTCGACTCTGTTGCTGCCAGTTCCAGCAGCACGTACCGGAGGAGCAGGCTTTTCAGGAGACGGCTCTCCAATTTGTGCAAGCCGATCCGAGTGCACCTTCCCGAATGTGCTGGGCGGTATCGTAGGCAGAGTTAAAGGTGCCATCATGGGCGCGATCGGAGCTCGATGAGCTGGCTGGGTTGCGATCGCTTTGGGCACGCTGGACAACAACGCTTTCATCAAGGTGCTTCCGCTAGGACGAGGACGCTTCGCCACAGGTGATATTCCGCCGCCGCCGAGCGCACGTCTCTTGAGGCCTGATGACTGTGGGCTCCGGACTCTATCGATATTCTCATCGATCTCGCCTTCTTCGAGAGCGTCGGAAACGATGTTTGGCAGTCTCTTCGAGAATTCCATTGGTCTCAGCGGAACTGCCAAAGCCTTTCCCGCTCCAGCTCCAGCTCCAGCTCCATCTCTATCCCAGACACAGTCCACAAAATGCAAAGAACACTCGCCGCAGGTGGGCCGCACTCTATCGCAGCCTCGATGCTTGAGGCGACAAGTGCGACAGGCAGGACTGTTTGGCAATGTCGTGGAAAAGCTCATCTTTGAGAAGACAGGCTCAACGAACCTGGACTCCGATCGCAGCCCGGTCGCAGTAGCAGGTTCGAGGCGTGAGACAAGCTCTAAAAGAGGCTCGGATCTAGGCGGAGAATCATCGAACAGAGGATCAAACGGATAGCTCACAAGCTCATCATCATCACCAGTGGTAGTGTCGCTGGTGGCTGGGCCTGCTTTGGTACAAAGTGCTTTCAAGTGCTTGCACTGCCCACAAACGGGCTCAGCACGATCGCAGGCAGTGTGGTTGAAGCGACAGGTCTCGCAGGCTGGCTTCGGTGTCGAACGAGACCGAGACTGTGCTGGCAGATGAAGGTGCCGCTGACCCGTGAACGCTCCCAGCAGGTTGGCAAAGTAACCGCTAATGGGCTCACCGCGAAGGTCTTCGTAGACGGTGTGCAAGAGATCACAAGCTCGTTCACAGGGCCAACCACTCAACTTGAACTGTCCAGGCTTTTGGCCGCCATTGAGAGGGCCAGAGGGAACGTCTCTCCAGCTATACCGTACCATTTGCTCGATAGCATAGGCCCATGCTAAGGTTGGCAGATCAGGGCCAGGCTCTCCAAGATCCTCTCCCTTGATACGTGTAAAGGCAATGTGGACGCAGTCTTCTTTGAAATCCGACCACTTCTCCTCGGACTCGGCCGGCAGCAGTAGAGAACGGTAGGTGTCGTCGTGCTCAGGGCATTGAAGCGTATTCTGAACCCAGTCTTTGAGAACTTGGACCACAGGAGCCGACTGCACCCATGAGCTCAGCCGCTCAGCTGTGCAGAAGTGGTCGAGTAACTTCTTGAGATGCTTGTCGTCAAAAGGGAGTGGCATGGCGCTCTTACGCGTGATTCGACGCGACTGTTGATGTGAACTGGAGACTCTGAACCTCTCTCCCATGGGAGTGTAGGCTCTCTCTGGCTGTGGAGACTGTGAATCCTGAGGATCGGAGATGTTTGGTGGTCGAGGTTTGATGACTGCCATCTTGTGGGAAGCGCTGGCACGCTTGAGAGTTGTTGGGACGAGAAAGAGGAAGTGGCAATTGGAGAGCAGTGAGAAGTGCACCTGCAGGCGCACATGAGTACCTACCACCAAAGCCAGTCTGAGACTGCATCACCATCATCGTCATGTTTGTTGTGGTCCCTGTTGTGTACGCGATCCATTTCACGCGTCGTATGCTGTTGCTACACCAGGACCTTTCAACCATGCTCAAGTCGTCAGCGATGTCGATGAGTTTCTGGCGGTCAGCAGCTGGTTTCCCGAAAGCTCTAGAAATTTCGGCACCGCGCAAGGTGATTAGATGGTTTGAATTGCAGGAATTCAATTCCCCAGCCACGGTGCCCTGTTAGGAGAGTCGATGGATATCACCAGAAGCGCCTCCAGCGGCAAAGGTCAGGGGCTTTGGCTGAGAGTTCGCAAGCTTTTAGCCTTTGATATGATGACTGGATGATTTCGCGGCTCACATCCTCTCGTTGCCATTTTCATGAACAAATCCTTCGGGACCGATACTGACACGTAGAGACGGATGAAACTTGAGCCGCGTTGTGAGCGATAACACATGTAGCAGAAGCATGTGGCCACCGTCTAGTCATCTCTCCAAAGGACGCGAGAAAGATCCGGTAGTAGATATTGGGAATTCAGGAAGCGCATCATCAGCCCTCGCATGACCTCCCCAGCTCTTCTGTATCAAGTCCAATCACGTCCAAAAATGGCCTCACACATGCCTTTTGTACTCTTTCACAGGATTGCAGACGAATCTGGTCATCCATTCGCTATCGCAATGCACGCAGAAAAGGATGCTCGCACGCGATGCCTCTATCGGTAAATCCGGTCGATCACATCGTTCCCAGCTGATGAGACATCAAAGAGCCATCTCACATCTGACAAGAGGCCCATCACCAGGCTGAACCCCTCAGCCTCACGCCCCTTGGCGAATTGCCACTGCAATTTTCCAGAAGCCCGCGCGCCCGCCTATTCCATAATCTCGGCTGCTGTACCGAGCAACCCAAATATCCTGAAGTGTCCCCACCTTTCCCCAAGCTTGGAATTTTCTGCATGTCCGCCTCCACATGGAAGACGGAAGGATTCACGACAAATCTGCCTTCTGTTCGTCGAGTGATGCTAGTAATGACATTTTCCGTAACCCTCCCTCATCAAGCATGCAAAGACATATTTGGTGACCCCCGCTTCCGTGCAGAATGGGGCACTCGATTGCCTTGCTCGTAATTTCTACACTGCGTGGGAACAGAAAGTATAGTGGTATAGTAGTAGACTGCCTCTGTGCGTACTATATCAATATTTGACGCACGTGCTTGGGTTGTCTCCGCACCGATCATCTCAGGATGGGGATCGCTCCCCGACTCTTCTGGACGATTTCTGGAATCTTCTCGTTCTCGGCTCGGTCGGTTCGGTGCGGTTGTGTCGGAGCGGTTGTTTCGGAGCGGCGGGCCTGCTTCTCCGAGATATATTCATCACGGCGACTTTTCCGTTTCATCGATAATAATACCTTGAACACTGTTGGCCACCTTTGACGCCAGCACATCACATGTGGAGACGCCCAATTATTACTCTGTGCGAAAACTAGAATAGGCTCGGTGCGGAGAGCCTGAGCACGAATTCACGATTGCCGTCGGTAGGGTCCGACTTGGCAGGGGCCACTGGGTCGACAGCTGCGAGTAGGACGCCAACACTGGGGATTTGGAATTCATGTGATATTGGCGCGCTGCTATGAGCAACATGATTTCCATTCTCGCTCTCGCTCTCGCTCTACGTAACGTCCAACACGGTCATGTAATGACTCGATATGTTTCCTGTCAGGTGAAGGCAAATCAGTACACGTGCATACGGTCTATATTCGCACCGCCAAGGAAACCATGACACACTAAGCACTGTTACTATCCCAATCTTCCACCAATTTGCGGAGCACGGCGAGCATTTCGTCTTTTCGCGGTTGCGAGCACCAGGACCCTTGGATCCCGGCGCGGCAGATGGTTTCCCATTCGGCGATGCTGAGGTTGAATTCTTCGTGCACGGCGCAGTAGTTGTCGAGGATGTAGTTTCCGCCAAAGTAAGCGGGATCGTCAGAGTTGATGCTGAACCTGACTCCGGCGTCCAAGTATTTGCGGATGGGGACTTGAGAAATGTGGTCCACGCATTTCAGCAGCACGTTGCTGAGTGGACACAGCGAGAGGAGAATGTTGTCGTCTGCGACGCGCTTCATGAGGGCTGCATCGTCAGCGAGACGGAGACCATGATCGATGCGCTGGACTTTGAGAATGTCCAATGCGTCCTCAATGTATCCCACAGGCCCTTCCTCACCAGCGTGACTGGTAAGCCTCAAGTTCTTTTCTCCAGCTTTGGAGAACAGTTCCCCAAATAATTTCGGTGGGAACGGGAGCTCACTCGAGTCCATCCCGATACCGGCTACAGACCCGTCCTCATAACTCCTCTGGACGTCTGCATGATCAAACAAGTCCAGACTGTCCTGCACAGGCAAATGACGCAAGAAACAACAGATGAGCAACGTGCTTATGCCCAGTTCCCTCTGTGCCCGCGCGCGTGCGGCCTCAAACCCAGTCATGATGGTCGAATAGGCCACTCGGCGCACAATGTGGGCCTGGGGATCGAAGAAGACCTCTGCATGGTGCACACCGTTACTGGCAGCTTTCTGGAAGTACTCCCATGCCAGGGCTTCAAAGTCGGCGGAGGTGATGAGCACCGACATGCCGATGTAGTAATAATGCAGGAAATCGTCTAGCGACGTGAACCTCTTGTAGCGGTCCAGAAGTGCATCCGTGGAAGCAAACGCTGCGTCATCCTCTGGAAGAGTTATGCGATTCTGTTTGGCCAGGCTGAAGAGGAGGGAGGGCTCTAGCGAGCCTTCGATGTGGATGTGGTGTTCACATTTTGGCAATGCTGCCAGGAATGGATGTAGGGTCGTCTTGCACATGGATGCGAATGTGCTGGGCAATCAATTGATCAATTGATCAGAGACTGGGATGGAGTGGCGGGATCGCTGTGGGATCTCCGATCTTAATTTCGCGATGGTTCGGGGTTTTCCAGATTTCGGTGATATCGGGGCGGTGATCCGTCTCGGTTGCGTTTGCCGAGAATGGCGTGCCAGAAATATAGAATCGTATATATGGATTTAATATGAAGTAGATGGAGGGCGGACTATTTTTATGCGAAGAAGTGGAATGAGGAAGTAGGGTCTGTCGGGACGGATATCCGCGTACTCTTACCAACGGTCGTAATGATAGCTGAAATGATATTGCGGAGGTGTACCAGTATGACAGAGAACTTGTTGCTTCGATGAGGCTCAATCGCTACTTAAGCGATTCTCTTGAGTCTGAAGGACTGCACAGCGAAACCGGGTCGACGCAAACTCTGCGCTCAAGGGTGGTGGTTGGAAGAAAGGTCTTCAAGCTTCGTCAAAGTGCCAGGCTGACGTCTCTCGGTCCCACAGATGTCACAAAAGATCGTCGGGATTCTCCGAGTCCCGGTTAGCTTGGCAGACACAATCATGCTGTTTCGCAATGAAGATCACACCCTGCTTATAGCATTACTGTGTATGGCAGTATATGAAATGAAACTAGGACACCAACAAACCTTAGGAGAGTGGGGATGGGAGTGCGAAGGGGTTTGCCGTGTAGAAGACCTGGATATATCGAGCACGTGACTGTTTCGGAAGCAGAAGGGTTTCGGCCTTGGTTTCCTTTTTCTTGCTTTCCCGGGCAACTGGACGAGAGATTCCAGCGGCTTTATTATACCGCGGACCTGATATATCATGCCCCAGCGGCCGACCAAGCAACACCCATCCAGCTCACCTGGTTTCCAAATCAACCGGTTAGATGGCATTCCAGAATACCCCAAGCGGGAAGATGACGTTTAGAACATGCCTGGACTTGTAGGAACTAGATTCGGAGTAGAACTGACTTGGGATGAGGATCTGTACCGAGAGAGGCGCAGGATCTACTCATCGACTGCTGGCGTTCAAGGTCAAGCAGGAGTCGTCTAGCACCGAGGGACGAAGTAAGTTAGTGTGTATGTCGGAAGGCAGCGGCGGAATGCCTGTTTGGGCATATCGGAGGGCGGACCACTAGGAATGATTCCGGGGTCGCGAAGTGAAGAAGCGTGCGTCCGGATAACGGCTATTGAAGGTGGACGAGATTGATCAGACATAGCCGATGGCAGGGGAACCTCTGCAAAAGCCTTCTAGGAGGTATCTTGCCTGACCTGAATCGATATTGTTGCGCGTCCAGCGGCTTGCATGATCCCAAGGCTGAGAAAATGTTTGGAGGTGATGGATACCCACCTCAGTTCAGCGCAGCGCAGCGCAGCGAAAGAGACATCCGTGGACGGCTAAGAAGTCGCCTGGGCTCCACGGACAGTGGCCTCCTCCGAGCTCGTGCTGCGGGCTGGGATGCCCATGGCCATGCCATGTCAAGGATCATTCTACGCCACGTTTTCTAGAGCGGGCGTGGTCTGGATTGCGCTGCAGATCAAGTAGTCGGAGATACATGGTGGTGTGTTCAGCCTTCGGCAGCTGGCCCAGTATAGCAAGCGATTGAAACTCGATTGGAATTGAAACTCCATCTGCTAGGGCTGCCACTCCCTGAAGTTACTGTGTATAGACTCTGTACTAGAAGAAAGCGACTCTCTGCACCTGCGTCCCCCCCCTACTGCCTACGTCTCTTCCCACAACATCCACTCCACATTTGGGCCTGGTCTGCATTTACCTGCTTCGCTCTCCGCCCGAAACACCCGGCTATTGGACCTTTCCGACGAGGCAGAATCTGCATCTGCATCTACATCTGCATGGCTGCCAAACCACTCCGAAATCCCGGATCATCGCTGCGATCAGGAACACCATCACGATATTGATCTTGTCAATGGCAGCTTCTGCAATCGAGCAACATAGCAGTCCTAGTCCCGAAGAAGGCATCAACGCCTTTGTCAGAGCCGTTGAATAGAGGTACTCCCTGTAAGTCACCCTTGATTTCTCACCTTTCCTCACGCGCGCCCACATGCACTACGAAAACCGCCGCTGTCCAACATTCTACAGCATTTCCTTTTTGACAGGCCGTGCTTGGCCTCCAGGCCTCCAGGCCTCCAATGCATCCTGCCCATTCGCAGAGACGCCTCTACCCTGGCTGACATTATCTTCTCTCGTGCAGCCCAGATTGGAGAGCAACAAGCCCTTCCCCATTGTGCCATCTCGACCGTTGCCTTTCATCCCACGAACGGAATCTGTCAAGCGAGCCTGCAGTCTGAGCATCTTCAGGTTGTGCCTGTGGAACCTTTCAACCAGCGTGTTGTATCTTGGTTACTCGAAAACGTGAACCTCGCAACCTGGTGCGTCGGAATCCTGCAACTCTAGTACTGATCCTGCCGTGTCACCACACAAAATTCGCCGACTCGTTAAGTGAGTAAATTGTCCTTTCCACTCCACCAGCAGTGAATACTGCAGAGACGCGCTACAGTGCTGATCTCGGTCGTTTCTTTCACTTCTTAGCCTCTTTGGGGTTCTGGAGGGAGAAAATCAATCTCAGCGTCCGAAATTGGCTACATCTCCAAGTCATAGGCACTGATTTCTTCAACAGGAGCTTGCCGTCTGCTTCTGCACAGGCTGGTCCGGTTGCTGTGCAAGAACACGTCAATCAAGTACCCGGTATTGGACATCTCGTTACTTCGGCTGCATATCCGTTGATTACCCATGCAAGTTGAGAGCCTCTCGAAGACGAAAAGTGCCATTGCTTGCTCCACGCCACTGAAGTATCAGCTTCGCGAGCACCCGTTCCCTGCCACATTTCTTCCATTGTTATCCTCAACCTCACCGCTCCTTTCAAGACGTATTACTTCTTCAAGACTTTGCTCCCCCGCGGAACAATTTCTTTCTCCCTTGAAGGACATGGACTCTCCCGTGGTAAATTCGTTTGTACAGCACTCACGCCACCCTCGTTCGGCATCTAGTCATGACTCCTCGTCAACATCGTCAGGAGGCTCCGGGCAGACACTGATTCCACTTTCATCAAGCACCTTCGGTTCAGGTGTACCATCAAGGACCTTGCCTGAGCCTGTGCCCCAGGCGTCTTCGGTGATCAGATCCCCAGTTGGATTTGGCAGCTCCGACTTTCGATATCATCCCTACAACGCTTCATCTGCGTCGCCCAGCAGTGTAGCGGGCAGCTCTGTGCACGAATCTAATGATCATTATGGTTCGGCTGGAGTATCCCCTGTCCTATCAGGGCCACACCTCTCTGCGCAAAAAAGGGCGTACAGACAACGGCGAAAGGATCCAAGCTGCGATGCCTGTCGAGAGCGGAAAGTCAAGGTAAGTCAATTGCCAAACAGCGACAGCCGTTCCGGACTAATCATCATTGCGATAGTGCGACGCCACAGAGACATCGAGCTGCTCCGAGTGCTCAAGTAGGAGCGTCAGATGCCAATTTACAAAAGAGACAAACCGCAGAATGTCGTCAATCAAGTAAGTCTCGCACACGAATTCTGCCGTATTTGTAGCTGATGGCAAGGAGACAAGTGCAAGACCTCCAGGCTCAGCTTGCCGACGCGAAACACCAAATCACTCACCTCAGATCCATGTTGCACAATAACAATCCAGCAGAACTGGAATCTAGCCCTATGGACAGCACTACCCTCAAGCTCCCTGCCCTTCTTGAGACCAGGCCTGATGCGATGGAGGCGAGAGGACCACCACCGATGCACAACTTCGAGCACGTCCGTCGAAATTTGCGGAAGTACAGTCGAGGTGTTTTCAAGATCCCTCCCGCACATCGACACGTTCCGCCAACGCCGTTGATCAATTCCCAGGAGCCTGCACTTCCGCCGATGCAGGTCATTGACGCTTTACTTTACAGCTACTACACATACATGCATCGAGCTAGTCCAATGTTCCACTGGCCGACTTTCATGGACCAATTACAAAAAATCAAGGAGGCAGGCACTTTTATCGGGACCCCTCAGATATGGGTGGGCCTATTTTTCGGAGTTTTAGCTTGCGGCACACTCCAGCCTAACTCACACTCCAACCCGGACGTGGACGGAATGAAATATGTCATACTGGCGGCAAGACTCTTAAACACATGGACCGACAATATGTTACCTATGCACGCCCAGACCGCTTTGCTCGTGAGCGTCTTTCTCTACGAACAAAATATCCGATCTGCTGGTTGGGTTTGGCTTGGAACATGCGTCAGAATGGCGCAAGACATTGGGCTGGATCTTCAGAGTGGGCCCTGGACCTCCATCGAAGCGGAAGAGCGAAGGCGCCTGTTTGCTGCCATTGTCAGCTGGGATAGGTGAGCCAAACAGCCTTTGGGTTTTGCGACTCAGAAAACACAGCAAGTAAGACAGTCTCACTAATAACGATAGGCTTCTATCACTTTGCGAAAACAAGCCTATACAAATAGGACTCGGCGACAACGATATTCCGTGGTCGGGCAACGTGGAGGATAACTGGGTAGCTCCTCGAGGAAACTCTCCCTCTCTTCCTCTTGAGCTCACAAATCAGACCTCAAACACGGTGGTTCCTGTCCTGCGCTTTATCGTACAACTCAAGAAGACCCTGAAAGATCACGTAATTTCACGGCCCACCCTGCAAATCTACGATGATTACTTTCGAGCCATTCTTAGTACATTTGCAGAAGATTATCAGCTATCCTGCGAGCGCTATCTGGAGCCCTTTGCTTTTTGCGCGCTGATACCTTTCCAGCTCGCACGCTTTCAACTCTACCGACACAACCTCAACGCATACTGCTCCCCTCAAGAGCGCACTGATGCTCTCGAGAGATGTCAGTCAGTCGCTCTCGAAACCGCGCGATACGTATCACGCTGCATGCTGAATCCTTCCTCATCACCCCTTCGCCCATCCAATGTGACCCAAACATGGCAAGAAGTCGTAAGTCTAGCTGCGAACAACATGCTGTGTCGACATGTATGGCGCTGTTCTCTGATACTATGCCTCCGAGGCGAATTTACGGCCGCGCTGGCCTGCGTGCGATTTCACGCCGCTATCGGCGAAACACGCAAACTAAACATCGCTTGTGGAAGGTACCTCGCCTTCTTTCTCGACAGGCTCATCGAGCGCTTACGGAGCGGCTTCGTGTCACAGCAAGAGGTGGAATCGGACTTTGAACTTTTAGCTTACGCAACCGGCGATTTGCAGGGCCAACTTGACAATGGTCTCGTGTGGGCTGGTGCGCCAGTGCCTCAACCAAGCAGCTCAGGTACATCGCCAACTCTCTCGACAGGGGCAGGTCGATATTCCAATCCTTTCGCCAATGAAGGATTACCTGCTAGTGCTCTTCTCACCGATCAAGAGCGCACAGATTGGGGTGGCTGGGAACGGGTCGAGCGCCAGATTTCTATGTTGATGGATGAGCAGCAGAGACGAACTCGACACCAACCACCACCGTTATATCATAAACCTTCGAACCTTGATATGCATAGGGTACGACTTGCGCCGCCGGAAAGCACACCGAGTCCTACCGCTTCGTCCACACCATCTGCTGGAGCGGCAAGAATCAGTATTGCGAACATAATCTGATACGGGTCCGGTTTTGACGCGACTGCGTCTGATGCATGAGTTGATTACGCGTATCGGAGGGACTGTACTACTCGGCGTTCTCTTCCACATGTCCTATGCATACAATTAGGGCCGGCTCAGCTCTGTTTCAGCCTTCGAAAGTAATGAGGAAGAACGTTGATTTCTTCCCACTGTGGGTCTCACGAGCATTACACGGGTATTAAGGAGGCAAAGGACGATTAATGAGGTTGGAGTTTTTTCTCTGGGCTGTACTATCAATGTACGCAAGGCAGGATAAGGGCGGTACGAAAGGAGCCGGGTGGAAAAGGAGTCCATGACTTCAAATATCACAATCGAATTCTTCAACAGGTCGCTGCACAGTCGCATTCTTGCGGTGTGTTGTCCTACAGGACAGGACCAGGTGGAGGAGGAAGGGAAAGAAACTAGAGGTCTTAGCGGATACTCCTTGGGAACAACTTGCGTGACAGATGGGGCCCAATGAGGAGAAGTCAAGTACCTAGCGTCGTTACACAGACACAATCGCAAGGTTCGAATCTTTCTCAACACACCATTTAAATCTACATTCACATAGACCATCTAAATCCTCTTCTGAGACCCAGCGTAGCCATTCTCGGCTCTATAAACTTCTCCCCATACAGCACCCAGCCTCTCTTCTCTATACGTCTCCTCTCTCAGCATCTCGCACGACCGCCAAATACACAAAACAGTAAGATATATCAGCACAGCCCATTCCCAACCCCGTCATCAATCCACCTCTGCACATGCAGCCTCCATCCCTCCACCTCGAACACCCAGCCAACCACAGAGAAGAGCCCCACAATACCACAGTCCGCTTTCAACCTTGCCCGCCCCATAAAAAAGCCAAAATAAGAGAAAGACAGGCGGCAAACCAAACAAGCCTCACACCAGCCCTGCTACAAAACACGACAAACCCCCAGAATCAAACGTCTAACAGCACACTATAAGAGTTTCCGGGAACCGTAAGCCGCCGTTCCGACTTCCCGTGGAGTGGAAACGACGGGGGGGGTCCGAAGGGAAAGATGATCAAGAGAGAGCCAAGATCGAAATCAGATCGAAGGGAGGGGAGGAAGGAAGGAAGGAAGGAAGGAAGGAAGCGTTCCACAGTTATTCCGGCGGGCAGATGGATGTCAGGGTGATCGTCTATACCACAGTAAAGCTAGCCGGGGTCAGTACTGTAAGGTCCAGAGCGCCGTGAGGATGTGTGGGGTGGGGGGGGGAAGAAACTTTCAGTATCATTACAACCAAGGAATTGCATACAGACACTACCGTTTTAGTACTGCCTTGGCTCACTCTAGACATGATGCTCGTCATGGAACAAGAGAAGCCCTTGACTATCTTCCGCCGCTTCCAATTCGCTTCCATCGTGTTTCTCGGATATCTCGTCGCCTCGGGGAGACACGCAATCAATGCACGACATCTCCAGATCGGACCCGGGTTCTTTACTGTGTACTGTATTCGTTGGAGCCCCCCGGCCCCTTGTCCCCTGTACCCTGTTATTTTCTGGCGTTCCGTGGGCCGTGGGATCCTTTTGTATTTGCTTTTTTTTGGAGCTGACTGTCGGGAGGGTTACCAAAGGTTGTGTCACGGGATTGATGCCATAGTGAAACATTGTTTTCCTGGGTATAATAGGAGGAGTATTGTCATGGCCTCTATTATACCTCATGCATTTGACATAGAGTTCTATGTGTATGATATCTTCCCACCGTCATTTTTGCTTCCGTCATATCTCTTCGTCACATCATCAGAATGATATCCGCTCTGTGTATTTTCGACCCGTCTTTCAAGTTCTCTTAGGCAATGACCATTTAGCAAACAGCATGAGTCTTTCCATGCTTTCCCTGAAGCGAGTGCTCCTCATCATTGTACACGGTCGACATTCTCCGTCTCGCACCAGTCTTCCAGTTATTAAGAACCGTCCGCTCAACGTGCGCAATATGCTCTTCCACCTTCTTCTCGTCCAATTTGTCGAGATACTGCACCGCAAACTTGATGTCATTAATCAGGGCATCACATCTGCTCTTGGAGAAGTCTTCGCGTACGACAACGCGCATGAGTTTCAATTTCTCAGAATGTGGAGCCATGGTGTAGGCTGGGACAACCCAACCGCGCTCGCGGAGCTGGTGGGCGAGTTGAAACTCGTCGTAGTACTTTCCTTCTGGCAGGCGGAAGGCGACGAGGGGAAGGCCTTCGCCAGAACGTTTGGACATGATGGTGAAGCCGAGGGACTCGAGGTTGGCGGAAAGGTAGTCCGCTGTTCTGGTCAAGTTCAACATGCTATTCGTTGCGTTAGTGTTCGTTCGATCGATCATCAGTGAGAGACCGTATCTTACATAGCACGGTAACCGCGCTTTCCAAGACGAATCATCTGGTAGTACTGTCCAATGATCTGAGAGGCACCACGGGAGAAGTTGAGGGTGAAGGACGCTTGATCGGCACCAAGGTAATTGATGTTGAACACGAGTTCCTTGGGCAAGAACTCTGGGTCTCGCCAGACAACCCATCCGACGCCCGGGTAAACAAGACCATATTTGTGGCCCGAGACGTTGATGGAGACGACCTTTGGCAAACGGAAATCCCAAACTAGCTCTGGGCAGACAAAGGGAGCAACGAATCCACCAGAGGCGGCGTCGACTTGATCGATCATTAGCAAGAGCTATACGCACATATTCAAGGATGGTTTACCGTGGATTCCCACGTCAAGGTTACGTTCAACGAGAAGGTCGTTGATAGCTTTGACATCTTCGTATTCTCCGGTGTATGTTGTGCCAATGATGGCGCAGATGCCAATGGTGTTCTCGTCGACCAAATCTACGCACTCTTTGGGATCAATGACCCATCGTTCTTGCGTGCAGTAGACATACTGGCAAAAGGTTAGCCATATGCCGTGCTGATGTGGTCATCGGATATGCCACGGACGAACCTTCTCCTCAACATCGAAATATCTCGCTGCCTTCTCCCAGCAAACTTGTACAGCCGAGTTCATAATAATGTTGGGCTTGTCGAAAGGTTTGCCCTCAGCCTTTCGCTTGTTCTGCCACCGCTTCTTCATTGCCAACACTCCGAGCATGATCGCCTCGGAACTGCCTACTGTGGATGTACCCATCGCTTGGGAATTCTCGTCGTGGGAGGGAACGTTGAAGAGACGGGCCATCATGGAGACGCAACGATTCTGAATGTCTACATGTTATCAGAATCAATACGTATTGTGTAGGAGAGATGTGGGAGGAGGTACCAGCGGAGACTGGGTATTCCTGTCGGACATGTCAGCTTTGAATATCAATGATGGAGGACATGGAAATACCTCATAATCGATGAAGTTTTTGGAGAAGGACTCAATCATGAGCTTCTCGGCTTCTTCTTCCTACTCTGACATTAGCCTTGGTCCAGACATGGGTTTTCGCAGCAGCTCTTCAACTTCAAAGTGATTCGCATCGCTCGACCAAGCGCGGAAATGTGACGATGAATGCTCTGCAATGCCTCGTGATCATGGCGAGAGGTCGCGCCATACGAAAAAAACCTACCATATAAGTAGTCACAAAACTCGCCAAACTATGCTCCGTTAGCATACTCACCTCCAAGCAACTCGCAGAAAAACCTACTTCAAAGTGGGCGTCCCATCCAAAGTCAAATCATCCTTGATCATCCTGTAGGCAATCTCTTTCGGCATTTCATTGTCAGGCATCTCATGCTTAGGCAAATCCTGGCCGGCAAATTTACTTCCATAGACACTGGAGGTGAAGGTATCTTCGTCTGCTTCGGCAAATGATATTTTGGACATGCCGGGGGCGAGGTCGTTGATCTCGTCGACTTGCTGGTCGGTGGGGACGCCGGAGAGGTGGACCATTTTGGCGGTTTGAGGTGAGGTTGTTCAAGCGATGGGAGTAGGAAGGAGGGGTGATTGAGGAGGAGGTAGAACTATAGCCCAAGGGAGCTGAGCTCTTTATATCTAAGGTCCGCTAGTACGCTTTGTCAAGGTGGCTGCAGCTTAGCAATTGAAGAGGCAGTCGGATTGGGAAACGTGTGTGGGTTGTTGGTGTCGAGCTGAAGAAAGCTGGCGGCTTGTTTGGGGTCTGGGGATTGATCTGCAGTAGCTGACGCCTCTGCTGCCCCTCTTCTCAGCCTGCAAAGCCACACCAAAAAGAAATAAGCAATGACAAGCCTTTCCTTGCCGTCAATCTCCCGTCCATGGTGACGTGTAACATGTCATACCGTTATTGGCCTTGTTTTTGCGTTGAAACGCACCTTTCGCCAGTCGGAACCGTGATGGGTCTACTCGCCGCACTGATGAGGGGCTGATGACCTGTCGGATTTTGGTCTGTTTCAGTGGCATCGTGTTCTGTGTGGTAGGAATTGTGACATGAATGGTGTGGTTGTCAGACAAAACCATAAAAAAGGGAGCGATTCTATCGGCCCGGTCCCGCTAGTGCTAGCACCAATATGGAAAGTATGGAGGTTGAACAAAGCCTTTTAGCTCGGAGAGCTGAAGCTGAGCGACGCAATATTGAGGCATCCGAATCTTTCAGTTAACATGGTACAAGAGTGGGCACTGATTTTAGTCTGTGAGAGGACTGAAGAATGAAACCACAATAGCTAGGGTTGCAAGTAAGGTTCTGGTAAGTAATGGTGCAAATGCCAGGAATCGCTCGCTCTATTCCATCAGTTGACCATTATGCTTTATGCTCATCGAAATAACTTGCCTCGCCATGGCCATGAGAAGGATACCGTACAAACCGCAGTCTAGGGTAGTAGAAGAAACTCAAACAACAATCAAACGCGGTCCCTTCAGCTCATCGATCAACGAGCTTGATATTCTCCTGCACGTCCTTCGGCAAATCCTCCAGCTCCACCAAGCCAAGCCCAACGGCATCTCCCCAGAAGAACATGGCTCGCTCAAACGTATAGGCTAAGTAGTCAAATTCTTCGTCTTCGTCCTTGTCACCCTCCGCTGGCTCAGACTTCATGCCCTTGACCTCTTCGACCTGTGTTTGGTCGGATGGCAGAGCAGGTTCTTCAGGAAGACTTGCAAGTTGTCCTGCTGCCACCGAGGCTGCCTGGGTCTCATCATCAAAATCCGGCAGGCCTTCAATTTTAGCTTGCATTACTCCCCACATCACCCACTGAGCAGAGTTTGCCAGGCGCCAAATCTGGCTTTCGTGAATTAGCCTCGCCACTTCCTTCTCAACCGCACGATCGTGTTCTTCATCTTGCTTTTCGATCGAAACATCCTTGGAGGCACGGCTGTCCAGCATGAAATTAGATATCAGCGACGTGGAAAGGGACGATGTTGTTGGGTTGAGACCTGGTGTATCCGGCAGTGAAGGCGTTTGTGGAACAGAAGTGTGACGGCTCTGCGACGAAAACTTTGGTTGGTGAATTATATATGATCGAATGAATTGTTGCTGTTCTTCGATGGTTGGATAATATTTGGTCTTGCACTTGTAAGGAGCTTTCACGTCGTGGTAGTTATAGCACCACTCAGTCTATCATTGTCAGTTTGCACAGGATAAGGCCACGAAGGACAAGCTTACGAAGTGATTCGCAAACTCTAGTCCGACGAGATTTGCATTAGCGTATTCAAAATCGATCACAATAAGCTGCTTGTGCGCGTTCTGTGGAAGCATGAGTGGAGACTCTCCATCTGGAATGATACGAAGAATGTTGCCGTATTGAGTCTGGGTACTCATGTTAGCCATTGTACATTCTGCGATTGTCAAAGTCAACTCTACATCATTGTGTGCGAAGATAAGTTGCTGCTTAAGCTTCTCTGCGCCATCATATTGCTTGTACAGCCATGTGCGATACTTTTCCAAGGTTGCTCGGAACAAAGACCAATCTGCTCCGCAAACGAGCGGGCGCATCTTGCTGCCATTTTCGGATTCAAAGTGCTTGTCAAGCCAGGAGACAATCTGTTCACAACGTGGCATCCATTTGTCGATGTTCAGCCATACGAATGGACCATCGTTGCGCTCGTGTGGGAGTAATTCTATCCCTTCGTGCAATTCGCGCATACGCTTCGCAATCTGTATCGACACGCTCGCATCACGGAGTTCCTTGGGTGTTAGGGCACGTGCATTGAAGAATTCTTCGAACCGCCCATTCGTAAAGGTACCTAGAAGTCGAGGGCCAATTTTCTTCCGCCCGAGACGACTGAGAATCTGCAACTCGGATTCACGGTCGATCAACTGGTCGACATTGGAGCCGTAGATGCGGAGAAGCAGCTTTCTGTGGAAGATTAGCAAGCAAGTTCAAGACATATCTAGCGCGGGCCACATACGGAGGAGGAAATCTAGGATGAGAGGAGACAGTGCCATCGGCAGTATCGGTGGTGGCCTGGGCTGGAAGCTCGTCCGGAGGCGACACCACATAGACAGCATTTGTCAAGGCTCCACTCAACCTCTCAACACCAATCTGGCTGCTCATGCCCATAGGAACGCGCCGCCATCCTTTCAGTCGCAAAGTGTGTGTTAGTCGCACAATCTCATATTTGAAAGTTTTCCAGGCGTCTTTTTGCATAGTTGACGTGGCTCGGAGGAGCGAAGGTCGCCTCTCAAACCCGTCTTCCACCTCAACCTCACCTCCAGAGTAAGACAGAGTCTGGGAGTTGTCGAGAATTGCATCGCAGGATGGAGCAATCTGATCTAAATCGAGTAAATCGTTTTCGGAGGCTGCAGTTGCAGACAGTCGTCGAAGTCTTTGTGCTGATTTGATTCGCTTGGATAAATTTCCTCGTCGTGTTGGCTTTTCAAATAAACTCAAATCGGCGAGAATCATCTCTCTCAGATTCTCCAGTGCCACATCTCCTTCCGAGGCTTCAGAGGCCCGTCGTTCAGAACTATCAGAAGTCCCGTCGAGTCCTACGAATGGCGCGGAAGAATGTGAGGTGCCCTTCCTACCTTTTCTCCGAGACTTGTGTGCGGCTCTCCGAGATTTCTCGTGATTGATCCAAGTTGCAACACGCGAGATGAGTCCACTGTGGTCGTTGATTGATTCGGGTCGAGTAGAATTGGTGCTCTCATAGCCTTGGTCGGGCGTCGCATCGGTCGTACTCTGTCTTGACGATTTTGGGAGACGCTCAATGGATGCCCTGCCCGTCAATCGCGATGCTATCTTTGCTGAACGGTGCTTTTTTGGGCGGTCGAGGTCGAAGTCGTCCATAGGCTTGCTCTCTCCTCTCATCATAGGCGATATGCTTTCCTTTGGTTCAGCAATGGTCACGGCTGTTGAAATGCACGTCAGTAGATGCTGTTGTCGTTCGAACATGAAATGTGGTTTGGAAGAAGTGAACTAGTAGGCAAGATCTTGTGACCTAGCTGGGCCTTTTGCATCAAGTGTTGAGGTCACAAACAGTGTTCGTTGTTTCACTGGCCTAGCCTTTAACCCCCGGGTCACTATTTAAGGCAAAGAAAAGAAATGAGTTGCAGGAATATTGTGATCATCCTCGAGGCTTGAACCGATAGATCGAGCTCCGCCGTTGTTTATCACGCAATGAAGTGATGAGCTGGCGAAGCAAGGGGAAGATGGAGGTGAAAGAAAACATGGATTCGAGCAAGAAATTGATACTGACCTTTAACAGGCCCTGAGCCTGGTGAACGAAGAATTCCGCCAGGAGGCGCGGCAGGTCCTGGAGCCAACTGTTCATCTTTGTCTGGCTTAGATGATTCTGACATGTTGTCGCCTGGTGTCACTGCTCTAGTGTACCCTTCAGTAGACAGAGCCACACGTGAACGCGTAGTCCCAATATTCGCAGTTGCTGGCGGCACGGCAGACGGAATGGACTCGAGCGGCAGCAGCTGGCGTAGCTCTAGCGGTGTTCCCAGCGTTGTGGAGGTTGTGATCAATGTGGTTCGGACAGTGGTTGGAGAGATGGGGGTCCTGTGTCATGGAGGAAGGGGCAGTGTCTCGGAGTATGAGACTGAGCACAGAGAAGTTTTCTGATCATGATCTGATGGGATTGTCATGTGCTACCTGGTATTGAATGTTTCGCGCTTTACCCAAAGGGGTCGAGCGAAACCGAAAAAACAGGCTTCGGCCGCTTCGGCGACTTGTTCGTGGCAACGACAGCCATCACTGCAACTCGCTATCATCGCCCCTATCATCCCACGAGCTGTCTTATATGACGACCAGCATGGGCCACAATGCCAATTCGTTTCTCATCGCTCGTCACCATAGGAAAAAGAAGACCAAGAGTATGGCCAAAACTCGTCCAAAAGGCAAACGTCATCCCGCATCTCCTTGGCTGCCAGCACCCCGATATTCTCCACGCTCAGGCGCACAAAGAGCGTATCGTTGCTGGTGAAGATATAGAATGGTCGTGCAACGTGTAAGAAATGTTTGTCCTCGTGTGTGAAGCAGGGCATTGCTACGGCACCTCTCAGATGTCCTTTGTCAGAAATCTCCTACATAGGATGTTTGCCTCAAAATTCCTGGCCATCTTCAGATTCCACGTGGCCAGGAAATTTGAGGTGTGCGGGAGAAGGGACTCACCTGTGTAGAGACGCAGCGTGTACAGCGTGCCTCCGATGGTCAAAAGAAGGACAAGGCCTGTGGTCGGTCCTCAACTTGAGCATGTTTGCGAGTTGCAGGTGCAACCACGGCAGCCGGGTTCTCCTTTCGAAGACGGTACAAGCGAAGAGCCT
Organism: Venturia asperata; assembly: GCA_003689335.1. Taxonomy (NCBI): domain Eukaryota; kingdom Fungi; phylum Ascomycota; class Dothideomycetes; order Venturiales; family Venturiaceae; genus Venturia; species Venturia asperata. Next base: position 159,471 of record QWWL01000034.1, read on the forward strand.
CGTCCCAGATCTCTTGGATACGACGGCCCTTTTCTGCCAATTCCACTGGACTCAACTCCTCAGTCTCAGGCATCTTGTTCTTGTTTTCATCACGTCGCTGACGGCTTCGAGGTGGAAGTGCAATGGGAGGCTTGAGCTTAGCCAGTGCTGCATCCATGTCGAACTCTCCTCTACCAAGGACAACATCAATGTCCTGCTGGATCTCCAACAGCTCCTTCATTGGACCGGATGGAACCATATCGACGATCCGAGCTGGCCAGCCGCGGGGGTCGTGGAACAGAAGGCAGGTCTTGTCCTCACAACCGCGATGCAATTTTCGTCGCCATGCGGTGAAGTGCACTTTGCAGATTTTGGCTTCGACCTTGACACCACGATTGTAGATTTCACTCTCATCGACAAGCAGGGATGGTGCACTCATGCGGCGGTCCTGACGCTCGTCGGCTGGATGGTATGGAATGCTAGGGCCGCGGCTCTGACCATCCTTGATGGCTGGAGCTGAGAGGCTGGTACGATGGTCCTGACCACCCTCTACAGAGAGTGTTGGAACGCTCTTGCGACGGTTTGAATCACCCAAAAGTTGCGAAAAGGAGGTGATGCTCAGAGGACGGTTCGATTCGCCAGCCGTTCGCACAGGCGAGACTATGCTTGGTGGGCGGCTTGCCGAAGAGGACTTCAAATCCCCAATGCGTCGGATCGGCGACGGCACGCTCCGAGGACCGAACGGGGCAGCCGATGACGACTCACGCCTCGCTTTAGATACGGTCAGCTTCGCCAAAATGGAGGTGCGTAATCGATAATCAAGAGCACGGATGAAATTCATCGCGATACGGATGTACCACGTGGAAATGACCTACCGCGAACTACTTTTTCTCCAAATGACTGCTTCTTTGGGGAGTCTGTGTGTTCGACGCCACCTGATGCCTCCACTGTCGCATGATCAGAAAGAATTCGTTGGGCTCACTTTGAGTCACTCTCACCTTCTTCTTCATCCTCTTCATGAAGCACTTCGTACATATTGCTTGTCAGAGTCATCATGGACCTTGTTGCTCGTAGATGGTCGTGGTTTTGGTCGTTGTTGTTGTTGAAGAAGTGAGGGAGGGTCTGGCGACGCGACGAAGACTTTGAGCCCTCTCGATGGTGTGTCTGTGTTTGGGAGATCTCACGATGCTGCCTAACAGACGACCTGAGATCTGAGCAAAACACACCACGCGCCCACGGTTGCCCCGGGTAGCCAGGTCCTCACGTTACCCCCAAGCACGTACTTGCGAGAGATTTACAGGGGATTTTGAAGAAACACAGGTGAAGTCGACGACACAGTAAGTGGATGGTGAGCTTTGATCGATGGCCGACGCCTTGACAAGTGCTAGCATCTTTGGAATGAAGGATTTAGCAGAGGTTTTGGGCACCTCATCGATCATTTACTGTGCTCAAATTATCCCAACAGCTAACAGTGTGTGCCGCACACTCAGATGTTGAATCCATCAAGACTATCCAGGACTACAAGTCGCTTCGAATCGCCCGATGTGATATGAGACACCTACTTAGCCTCCAAAAACCAATTGCCCTGGTCTCGCCCGGCTTTTTTCTGCGCCATTAAGGGCTCTTCCAGCGATGACCCGGACGACGAAGAAGGGCTGCGCTTTCTGAAAGCCATCGGCCCTTCATCTGCCCCGGACACTTCATTTACTCTCAGCCCTTGATCTGCTACGAAATCATCATCTGCAACCTCCAAAATCCTCTGTCCGAGGCGCAGCGCTCGATCCCACAGAGTTTCTCCCTCCAATTCTTCTCTCGCATCTGCAGAGCTTTCGTATTCTTCGCCGCTAAACACCTTTCTTCCTCGCCTATCCACGCCCAATTTCCTGATCAACCGTTTGTACTTCGCCTTTCCCGTCTTCGTCTTGAACTTGAACAACAGCCGATGCCGCTGCCTCGTTTGCCTTCCGTCGTCTCGAGGTGCAATGTATGGTCGTGGAGGTGGAGGTATATAAGGTTGCAGACCCCAAGATCCTCCATGCGGACGCTTTGGTGGTGGAGAGCTAGAGTGTCAAATTCCTGTGCTTTCTGAAAGGCGAAGAAACGGAGAAACGACTCACCTGGCTTCCGTGCTTCTTTGCTCTTCCTTCATCCGTTCGATGGCTGGTCTATCTCCTTCTCTCGCGTCAGAGTTTCTTCTCTCAAAAGCGTACAAGTTTCTCAGTTGACGAGCTTGGCAACGGCGACACGTACGGCAGTTTTGACTGAGGCAGGGTGATCTTCGTGTTGGGTCTCTGTTTTGGTGGTAGGTGAAACTCCCCATGGGGATTTTGCAGTCTGCTTTTGTTGACATGTTATTATATGGTCGGTCGCGCTAGTGTTGGTAGACAATATCAGACGGGAATTGATAACACACTGAGTCCAGCTCTGGGAGGAGCTCGTAGATGGAAACCTTGAGGTTCAAGAAATAAGGACGACGACAAACACAGCGTCACCCGAAGGGAAAGTAGAGAAGTTTCGCCTACCTGTAACAATAACATCATTGACCGGTCTTGCCCACTCAGAAGCAGATAAAGGGTAAGTAGCCCTTTCATTGCCTCCAGGTTTCGCAAGCAGATACCTGGCATACGCCTCGTACAGACGTTGAGACGGGATAAAACCTGGAGTGAAGATACGTTGAAGCAATAGCTGGGCACCTAAAGAAGTCAAATACTTGTCTCCAAAGCTGGTCGGTTGAAGCTCCATGGTGTGGTATATGGCCACTGTTGATGACAGGCCCTGATAGTCCTTATGGGGAGAACTTGGTACATGGTGATTGCTGTGGTTATGACAAAGGTTAGGCACCGGTCTTTGACGAGGTTAAAGGCAAATGTCGAAAGCAAGCATGGTTAGGGTAGCTTCACGGACTTGACAATTGATTCTAAGTTAGAACATGAGAAGGAAATTTCGTGACGTGCTTTCCAGAGGGCAGTAGCTGAAAACGCCTTTTTCACTTTTCGGAAACGAAGTGGCAGGCTTTCTGCAACTTTCCAATCCAATCTCGATCACTGTTCTGTCCGTACGCTCTTCGCAATACATCATCAATCATATCCATCTCATCAGACTCTTCCTGGTCCAATGCTCTCAGCGTCCCCTACCTCTTCATAACATCTTCCAAGTCAAATGGTGCGACCTCACCAGCCTAGAAGTTCTCCATTTTAGGACCTCGTCCAGAACATCAACCCACATCATTCACTTCACTCAGCTCAACCGTAGAATCGGAGGCAACCGATAGTTGTGCAACATTTCGTGATTTGTGTAAATTCCAGGATTCATGCACATAGCTCTCCAAACCAAGTCTCCATACTTTGAGCGCCAAGCATCCCAAAACGCCGCCAAACCAGGGGTATCAACCATATTCCATGCCGTGCTGTCGCCTCTACCTCCAATCGATTTAAGTTACCAAACTCCTACTCTTCCATCCTATCCCTTTCCGTATTTCCACCCATGCCATCCACTATTCCCTCCAGCGCCGCCAACTCCTCAGGAGGCACCCTCCTGCCCATTTCAACAGCCTCCTCTCCAATCTCTACACCTCTCTTCTCCAACACCTTCTTCGTCTGATTTTCAATGTAAATCCTCCTCTCTTTAGCTTGTTCGCTCTCCCTGACCACCGCGTCGCCTCTCAGATCCGCCAATTTCGGTCTCAAGTCGTTCAGAAGAGCCTTCAAAGCTGGAAGCTGGGCAAGCGTGAAAGATGTGTTCGTTTCCAATGGCGTATTTTCCGTCTTGGAGGGAGCGGTGGCTGAGGTTATAGGTGCGATGCCGAGGGACTGTGCGCTCGGAGTATTTGTAAGGATAGTAAAAGCGCCGGCTGTGTCTCCCGGTCCGCGCGAGGGAGAGGAGGAAGGTGGTTCAACCTTCGCGTCTGTGGAGGAAGGATCTATGAGGGATCGAAGCTGCGAGAGCGTCGCTTCATTACGCTTCACGGTCTTCTGAAGCGTCGCATGCAATTTCCTCGTCTCCTGAACTTTGCGTCGAAGCTGTTGTATGGACTCAGGTGTTGGCACAGGAGTCGTCGAGTTAGGGTCTGGAATCGTGATATCCTGCCTCCAGTATCAGCTCTCAATACCACCAATATCTCCCATACTATTCCCATCTCCATCCTGCTCAACAAGACAGACATACCTCATAATGCCCCAATCTCACCCAAGGCACCAATTCCTCATCAACATGCAAAATATTCCTCAACACGTAAATCTCCAATTTGTCAAAATTCTTGTCGACGTTACTCTCCAGCAACGTCTCTAATTGGTGCACACCCTCCTCAATCTCCTTCCTCGCCTCTGGATACTCCGCCTTCCCCTCTCCATCAGTATCGACAATTCTCTTTTCAACGCGAGCACGCTGGTCGAAACCGAGGTTTGCGGGGTCGGCAGCGAGGAGGCCTTGTTCTGCTGCGTCGACGGCGCGCGAGACGAGTTCGTTGATTGTGTTGATTATGTCGTCGAGGAGGGTCTAGAGGGTGGAATTAGCTTGATTGGTGCGTAGGATATGGAGGAAAGTTACAAGGGGCGTGTAGCGGAGGTGCTCTGTTAGGAGCGAAGATTCTATCTGCCGTGTGGACGCCATTGTTGAGGATTCAAAGCTTGGTGGAAGCGGGGAGACGCGACAGAATTGAGTGTAAACATCGCCGGGCTCACACGTGCTGAGAACTTCACTTTTGGTATTCCACCGTTCCCAGATCTACCGCAAGATAGTGCTTATTGTTAATTAGCACGATCGTTACTGTTGAATATGATCCGTGGAGGAAGACATTCTTTCAAGTACGGCATTGGTTGCAGTCAAGACTTGTGCGACCCTGTCAGCCAAGTTATGCCAGCTGCTGAAAATCTGTTGAAAGCTATTCATGTTGTCCTTAGCCAACTGTGTATACACTAAATATGCACATGAACTGAAGTGAAGTTACAAACTATAAACAGCCGGAGTGTAACCTGCGCTTGGCACGTCCTGATAATCATGTCGTGTAACAAAACCCTGCTCCATTCCAGGTTCATATGTACCCTCAGCACTACCATACATATGCTCTCCCATCCTTGCCATCTTATTGCTATGTTCACTCTCATCTTCCTCGTCGCTCTCAAGTTCTTCCACGTGTCTCTTCTGTCTCGGTCTTGGAGGTTTAACAGGTTCCCTTGGATCCAGTATCCATCCTTCGGGAGGGTCATTCCTTTCTCCAGTAAACACGCCATGTTTATCTGTATACCTCCATCCAGGCACATCTTTTGGTGTCTTATATATCTCTTTCATGGCTTTATGGACTACGTCCAAATTACCACAATGCATAGCGATGTTCGTCAATTTGCCTTGCCTCTGCACCTTTGAAGATCTGATCGTGTTCTTGCTGTTTTGCAACCGATAATTGAGGGTATCGTAATGGTCTTTCCATTTGATCTCTGAACCAATCTTGGTGTGATGTGGATAATTCGTCCACTCGCCATTCGGCCTGCGAAGATGGCCAGAACGACATGCATCAATAAAGTTTGCTGCAATATTGAGCTCTGGGCCCAACAATGCAGCTCCGAATTTGGCATTTGGCTCTGACGGCATGGCATGTCGATCGTCAGCTTCTACACTGACATTGTCCAGCCGGCAGAGAGCAGAGAAGTCGAGAAATCGCTCTAAACAGTACAGATGAACGAAAAAGGCTACTTTGAAAGGGTCAGCACGGCTTCCTTTCCGTAAGCCATATCCATAGGAGAACTCGTCGAATGCGACTCGATAGTTTCCGGGCGTGATTAAGCCTCTCGAAGCTACAGATTTCCCATAAACTCGTGCCGGACAATCTTCGAAGCGACATCGTTCAGTTTGGTCTGACCCGTATCGACGCTTGGAGTCTGCAGGTGTGCGCTGGATATATAATGTCAACTTACAGTCATCCGTCCTTGGGTGACTTTGTATGAATTGTTTCAAGCGAGCTATGGTCATTTCGCGATCTGCCAACTCGTGATGCGAGGTGTATTCAAATCTTCGTTTGCTGTGACCAGCTGACCAGGGCCCAATGGGATGAGATAGCTGCTCGTACATCTCATCTGGGTTATAATTATTGATTTTCAAGGTCCGCGATGTTCCTCCCCTTGTTTCTTTGTTGATGCGAATCCAAGGCTTGTCTATTGGGATCTTGGGCTTCTCTTTTGAACCCTTTCTTGCAATAACGCGACGGTGTACGGTTCTTTTGGGACGACTATCCTGCTCCTCGGAATACTCACTGTCTGAATCCTCATATTGGTCTTGACTCGGAGAAGCTGAAGTATGACCAGCAAAGTAAGGAGAAGATGTCCAAGAATTCGGAGAATAATGGTTTGATGGTATCGGCAAAGTGGCTGCCTCGGAAGGTGGACTTTCGAGCTGTGAGTAACTTTCGAAGGTTGGATTGTACGTATACTGGCTTCTCGTCGTGGCAGGGCTCGAGCTAATCAAGCTGTTTGGCTGAGCTTGGAATATCTGTTCAGTTTCTTGCCTTGCAAATGAAGATATGAGATTGCTATTGGGATCATCTAACGTGGCCATGTGCTGCAAGAACGAGGGCTTTAAAGTCCGGTCGTGGCCGAATGACATCGAATCGGACCCATAAAATGGCGCGTCCAATTGTGCGTTGATCGCCGTTGAATTTCCTGGACCAAGGCTGCCAAAGGTCTCGAAATCCAACCCCGAAGTGAGCGGGCCTGCTCGGTCTTCGAGGTCTGTCGGCTGGAACATTGGGGACATGCCGGACGCTTGTGTAAAATATGGTTCATAGATTGGCATGGCAGACTCCGAAGGATCCGGGTAGGTGTAGTTGGCTTGGAATTGGAAGTCGGTGTCTTCCAAGTTCCTGAGATCGTCTTCCAATCTGGTATTTTGCAGTTCTATATTTTCTGCGAAAGTGTCTGACGTGGACAGTATCGGATGAGTGTTTATTTGGTCATGTGGTGTGTAGAGCTCCTGCGCACCTGCTTCCATTGATACTGATGGATACACACTGAACTGAGCGTCGCCCAGCGATTTCCAATCAACTGCATTGACAACGTGATTCAACTCTTCAGAAAGAGGCGCAAAGGATTGAGCGTCCAAAATTCCTGTCGCATTATCGGCATTATCGAAGTATAAATCGGGATCGACCAACGGACTGGTTTCGGCAAGTGGCTTCCACATCTGATTATCCAGATTATGTGATTCTTGCTGGAAATTCGCATTGTCCATGTCTGTCTGTTGCGTGGTTCCTCCTTAAGATTCTCAGGAACGTAAATACGATTTTGACTAAACAACGAGTGGCACTGATAGACAGCAAATACATTTCGAGTATGAATCGCGGAAAAGTGGGTTAGATATCATATTGCGCATCTGCGTCCGCCTTTGTGGCGCTCGTTCTCAGCGTCCCGGAGTCAATTCCGTAAACAGATTATGAGGATGTTGCCTTTATCGAAGAATACAGTGCAGAAGAATTTCAAACAAGGCCTTTGAAGAGGCCGCTCGATGCAGATCTGCGAGAGAATAAAGCAGGACGGGACGTGCGCCACATGTCTACATCCGGCGTGCGCTCACATGCCTGAGGTATATAGCGCGGTGGAAACCTCGTAGTCGAGTGTCTTTGAGGTAGCTTATGGCGTGCAGGGCGGAATTAGCAAGCTGGACGAATTAACAGGGGCAGAGTTGTTATGGAGAAGTACCGGCGCGGTGAGCATCATGGTTCGGCAAGAGAGAATTCGCTAAAAGTCAACGGAAGGCTGCAGAAGAGACGAGTTATACGTTTGCTGCTAGAATTCCTTTAACCGTAATGGAGCGCCGTGGGTAGGTAAGTAGAACGCAAGTTTTGCAACTTGTCGATACTGCACTCTGGCCCGTGAAAATCCATTCGCAGTCCTGAAGGATCGTATAGGAAGAGACAAGTAAGCCGAGATCGAGGCTGATGCCGCCATGTTTTGTAGCCGTTCGGCGCTGACAAACTTGAAGCAAGTTAGGTGAGTGATGGCGCAGGAGAGGAGAGGAGCGGGAGGAAAGACCGATGTAATAGTGGGTTGTTTAGATAAGCAGCTAAAAGTAGCTGGCCGATGTCGCTCACCATCAAAAAATCACAGCTAAGCACCAGTAGCTTCATCATACTCTTCCTGGTTACTATTCCACTCGTTATGAAACTCTGTAATTTGCTTCCAGTGCTCTACACGCATCGATTTCATCTCCCGATCCCGCCTAGAACGTATTCAACCATGCCTCGACAACGTTGACAGGAATTCAGCGCATTCTCAATATAGTACTAATGATTTGTAAGCAACGCTTTTAAATGTCCTTTCGGTCACTCAAAAGCGAGCTTTCTTGCCTGGTGAAGCCAGATCCACATCATCCAGCTCTTCACCAGCTCCGAAACCACTATCCCGACCTCTCTTCAATGGTGACTCTTCCTGTGCCGCCAGCCAGTCCCCCTCCGCCTCCATTGCTTCTTCGACACTCCCAAAACTATCATCAAAATCGATAGAGCCAATCAAACTCTCAACGATGCCCATGTTGTGATCTACACCTGCCGCAGATTTTGAATGTGGTTTCAAGGAAAGCGTCGCAGCCATCTTGGGAACATTTACTTCATCTCTTCCACCCATGTCCTGGTACAAACCATCCTCTATAACCTCTCCTTCCTCGGTGTCATCCAACAGCTGCTCTCCTAGCTCCTCCTCATAATCATAATCATCTCCAGGCTCATCATACATCTCACTCCCCCTCTTCTTCATAAGCAGATCCAGATGATATCGACAACTCCTCTCAATCAAGTTCTCGATCTGGACTTGGAAATTCTCAACCAACTCATCATCCGTCCTTGCAAATGCCTTCCTTCCTCTGCTGCTGATCCCAGCTTCTCTTCCGAGCCCGAGTTGGTGTTCAAATGCGTCGATATAAGGCTGTAGGTGTTTGACAAGAATGATGCGATTATCGAGAACAGCAGCTGACCAGAATATTCGAATGTGCTCCATGACATCAGCAAAGGTCTGCTCATCGGCGCAACGGTCGCAGTTGAATTCGGGGCGTAATCTTTCGGTACTATTGACGGCAGTGCGGCAGGTTCGGCCACAGCCTCGTCTGGACGTGTGGATCAGATGGCCGCAGATGAGTTTGTGGTATGGCGATCCATCCTCACAGCAAGTTAAGACAAGGTGATCTGTGTCAAGGACTGAGACCCATGGGTTTGCGTGTGATTGTGATTGCTGCTCTTGCTGGTACTGGTCTTGAGGGAGGTCAGTGTTGTAGCCTGAACTTGTCGAGAGATCATGGCCTCTGAAAGGCAAGCTGATTGCCACCATCGCAGAAGTAAGCTCAAGTCTGCCTTCACCATCAGCATATATTTCTTTTACTTCCTCTGACGATATCTTGGACGTAGAAACACAGATTCCTCAATGCAGGACGAGTGCCTCTCCAACCCTAGTCCCCACAGAACATTTACACACCTTTTCGTCGCCAAAATGTGTCCTTCACTTCACATCCGATCCGGGGCCTCAAACCATTCGAGGTTCGAACAACGCCGTTCTCTACTCCCGATGTTAGCTTTGTTTTGTGTTCCCACAACAATGTCTTTGTTTGAATATGAGAGTAAGCGAAACGGAGCGGTGAGCATGCGGAAAAAGCGAGCGGGCGGTGTTGTTTTGAGGTGAGTTAGTCACGTTCGGAAACGAAGTAACAAAAAGATATCGCGATGCCAAGGATCGACGATGTTTGTGATCACGCTGAGCACAAACTAGGCAGCAATGGGGTAAGTACAGGGTCTCGATGAGATAGAGCCAAATTTACGAGATAGGACGAGGTTAAGACAGAGGGTTTGATGTTGCTAGATTTTCTTGCTGACGCGTTAGGTGCTTGATAAAAATTTCCAGGTCTCGGAAACTTACTTGGATGAATCGAACAAAGAGTTTGTTTTGGTCTAAAAGGAATTTTAGTGATCATACAATCCGTATGACGAAAGGGAGTATCCTGCGGTATAGGTACGCGAAACGCGAACGCTCCAAAGTAAAGTTGAGTTTATGAAATTCGAGACCTCTATTTGTTCTTTCTCAGCTATGTCTATAACTTGTGACTGTTGAAACAGTTTAATCTTTTAGGAATTGCTACCAATGGTACTCATCCTTCTTCTACGACCATGAGGGCTTTTCTTTACGGGTCAATCCATCTCATACTGTTGAATTCGAATTCAGTACGCCTTAATCTATTGCAATCGTGATCGATTGCCACAACTTACCAGGTTGACAGTGAAACGAGCAACCTCAACTTATCAATTGATCCTGACTTCGGAAATTGGACGATCTTTTCTTCCAAGAGGAGGTTGTCGGATACTTGTGCGGTTTTGATGGAACATCACGTGAACGCCGCTTCCGTACCTAAGTAGCCCACGGGCAAATTTAGGTGTTGTTCAGATCTCAACCAAGCTCTTGTCCCTTCCCCGCCCGGAGTAACAGCAATACTTATCCTCCACCATTGATTTTTGATTCACGAACGTGCGCTTGATTGATTGCGGGTGAGACGAGCTGAGATTTTGACGAAAACTTGGAATGAGACGGGCCACCCATAAACGGCACGTCTAGACGCAATAGCTGCAGGTATCGATCACGCCTACGGCAAGCGCTTTATTTTATGCACGGCCTTTTCTACTTGGATGTGCTAAGTTGAGCGTCAACGGCGATGATGGATTCTGGCTGCTTGCCTTTGATGATGTGTCGGATCTTAGAGACATCAATCAATCCCAAAATGGCAAACTGTTCAAAGGAAAGGGATTTGTGGTGGAGCGTGGGACCCGGAAACATATCAAGCGGGTCATCCCATGCGAATGGGCCACAGGGCGTCTATTACTCCACCTGGCCAACCAGGCTGAACTCTCGTGGGGCAGTTGATCGATGAGCTTGATCTCGGCATAAAATGATGTAACTAGCACGATGCATCAGCCACATCCTACATGGAAGCTAATCAAATCTGTCTTGACAAATAACTGCTTTTGGGTAGGCGACAAGGCTAGCCCACAGTGCAGGTGGCTTCGTCAATCGAGTGTGCCTCGACAAGTCTTGACAGATTTATCATTCGCAACTTGAGATGGATATTGATAAAATTCTGGCGAGACGGTTTCCTGACGTGGCCAGAAATCTATCAATATCCGTCTTGAGTTGGTAAAGTCTAGATGTAGAGGAAATATCGCGAGACCCATAGAGGCTAGGGGACAGTGAAATGGATAACCCGGCGGTCGGTGAGCCCGCGATATCTAAGGTCTGGACGCGCCTGCGGGGTGTGGAAAGCAGTGGGCGCCTAGGCTAGGCCTGGCGGCAAGTACGACCTCGAGTGACGTAGGCTCCTCGCTGTTAGCTAGGTAGGTGCTACCAACCTCGACTACAACTACTCCATGAGAGAAGCATCGACTTTCCTTTCCCGAAACTCCTTTTCACCCTGACACTCCCCATTCGACAAACTCCAATCACTCACCATGGAGAAGATCAAGAACTTCCTGTACGTACTCTACTCCCGAGGTCCCCAGCACTATTGTCCCGTCACGGCCCAAGGAGACGATCGAATCCAGTATTGTCGTCGATGTTTGGAGACATTTCTGTAATTGGAATTGTGAAAAGCTATCGACGCTGACCTTGGGCTGAATCAGCGAATCTCTAAGGCTACCCTTGCTCCGGGCGAGGCTGCATGATCTTCAGCAAGCATACTGACAACCACGCAGAAACCCTGGACACCAGAAGGATGACGAGACCCTGTACGGTACCAAGTCCGACTCAACGCCCGAGAACCAGTCTCTCTCCTCCCACGCGGGGCCAACCTCAACATTGGAGAATGCCACCGCTGGTACCCTCCCAACCTCCGCCGATCCAGATACCCAATACTCCAGAGATGCTACCGCAGCAGAGGGAGCCGGTGCTACAGGCTTGGGATCCGAGCATCACAACTCATCGGGCGTCCCAGCTTCAAACACTGAGATTTACGGCTCTGCTTTGACGCATTCCTCCCAAAAGAATGAGCCCACGTCGGCTCTTGATGCCGCAGGGCTTTCATCAGTGACGCCTGCTACCAACTCGGCTTACCCAGATTCCCTTTCCACTGCTCCACGATCCACGAACCCTGACACAGGTTTGTCCTCGGTGACACCTGCCACGAATTCGGCCTATCCAGACTCTCTATCGACCGCCCAGAGTTCGATTAACCCAATCGGCTCCCCAGAACACGACTCACACTTTGGGCGCGACGCGGCGCTCGCTGGTGGAGTAGGAGCTACCGGTTTCCATGCCCATGAAGCATCTAAGCACCAAGGGCATGGGAATGCATCTTCTACATCTGCCACTAAACCGACAGGTAATGATGAATATGGATCTGCGAAGATACTAGGCACAACCACAACTGGCTCGACTGTGAGGTCGGCAGCCGGCGTAGCAGGCTCGAAAAGCACAGGCACCAAAGACGACTCCCATCATGGCAGAGATGCTGCCCTTGCCGGTGGAGTAGGCGTCGCTGGATTGAGCGCCATCGAGGCGAAGAAGCACCACGATATCTCTTCTGCTTCCCAGCCTATTCATCAATCTACGTCCCAGCAGCTTGGACCTGGCGCTGCGTTGGGCACTGGCCCGCGAGATGTTTCCTCAGGCTCAGGTATTTCTTCCTCTACTATCTCTAGCAGACCAGATGCCAGAAGCGTCGCAAGCAATGCGAGCATCAAATCTGGGATTATGGGCAAAGTCCCGACCTCCGAAATGTCAAAGAGCTCAGCTGACTTGCCCGCGGCTCCAGCCAGTGGCGGGAACTCGATGGGAGGAACCCCTACGACATCTGCCTACCCAATGCAAACTGCACCTGAGTCAACAATGTAAGTCCGCAATTCTCTCCCAGCGGGCACCATGTATGGCGAGATCAGGGTTCAAAGCCTCGAGCACGTTCCCACAATCGTGGTCAGCTATGTCAACGACTTGGAATGACTTAGCTTAAATTGAAAGATTTGTGACTGAATGACCATTGCTCCTATTTATAACCTCCCACTTTGACCATCGATTGATATTGACGTTTCTAGTGCTGAGCGTTCTTTCCCACTTACAGGAGGCCAAACAAGCGGTAACGCAAACCCGAATTTAACTTCGCACCTCGGGCGTGACGCTGCTGTTGTTGGAGGTGCAGGATTAGCAAGTGCTGGCGCCTCAGAGGCATGGAAGCGTCATGACAACAGCAGTGCTCCGACATCCGCGATCAACGCTGCCAGCAGTGTGGAATCTGGACGTCAAGACCGGACTGGTGCATGGCCAGCTGTGACAGATAACAATGCACGAGAAGAGCCAGCCGAGTGGAAAGATCACACTCACGGAGGCGTAGGACATGACTACAAAGGAGACCCATGTGGCCCAAATGAAGATAATACCTCCAGCGGTTCCGGTTTACCCCCGCAAGGTCCGCATCAAACGCAAGCTGCCAATCTTCTCGACCCTTCTATTCGACACGACAGCATCAGCCACATGCCAGGAACTTTTCCAAGATCTGACTCAGATATGACAGCACCCAGCCGCGGAGGCCTTCATACTGGGACTGACAGCGATCCTGTCAGACGTGCTGATAACATCATTGTATCTCATGACGCTTCTTCCAACAATCGTCACCTCGGACGCGATGTCGCCGTTGCTGGTGGTGTCGGCGCAGCTGGATTGGGCGCATATGAAGCTGCGAAGAAGCATGACAATTCCAGTTCTGGATTTGGAACAGCCTCTTCTCCGACTTCTGGTCCGACAGCCGCTGGTGGTCCATTTAGCAGCAGTACAGTCACTGGTCCAACAGCTGCCGGTCTACATAGCGGTAGCACAGTTATCGGTCCGAATACTAGCCTTGCAGCAGCCAGTACAGATTCCCACGGCGAGAATCATAGCCATTCAGGACGCAACGTTGCACTTGGAGGAGGCGCCGCAGCGGCTGGTCTAGGTGGGTATGAAGCACACAAACATCACGAACCTCAACAACCTGTTATTCCACCGTCCACAACCGCTGTGTCCAGCCTGCCAGCTCATTCGACCACCGCTAGCGAAGCCTCAAGAGAAACCTTCTCAACAGATGCCGGATCTTCATTGGACAAACGAGCCGCTATGGCTGCTGCAAGTTCTCGTCAAGGAGGTATCGGCTCAGGGTCTCCAAAGCCCGATGAGAAAAGTCATGCTGGTAGAGATGCGGCTCTTGTGGGTGGCGCGGGTGTTGCGGGTCTCGGTGGATACGAGGCCTATAAGCACCATGATGAGAAAGAGAACTTTGGACAGACACCCGCGGGCACCACTGTTCGCAAGGATGGCATTCCAGTATCTGGTCAGCAATCAAGTTTGACTCACAACCAGAAAGAGCAGACTTCAGGTCCTCCGTCCACAACTGACGATAAACATCACGCCGGTCGGGATGTAGCTGCGGTCGGCGCAGCAGGGGTCGCAGGTGCCAGTGCTCACCACGAATACTCCAAGCATGAAGCCGAGAAGGCAGCTAAAGAACAGTCAAAGGCCGAGGAAAAGCTCGCAAAAGAACGTGAGCACGAAGCGGCCAAGCGCCACAAGGAGCATGAAAAGGAAATCAAGCATCACGAAAAGGAAGCTGCCAAGCATGAGAAGGAAGCTGAGAAAGAGAAGAAGCCTTCCTTGATTAGTAGACTTCTGCATCGCAAAAAGGACAAGCACGGAAACGAAATTGACTCAGACGAAGAGGATACCAAGCATGGGCACGGCAAGGAGGCTGCGCTTGGTGCCGGCACCGTCGGCACTGTTGGTGTCACTATTGCCGAGCACGACGGTCACAACAAGCTTCACAAAGATCCACCCGTTGGCCACCCAGCTCACGATGCTAATGCTCGTTCTTCGAAAACGTATTTCTCAACTGCAGCTGGACCTACATTGGAGCAGAGAGCTGAAGCTGAACTTGCTGGATCCAGTACCGCTGGCACAGCACATATCCCCGCGGAGGGGCATAGGTAAGCCCCTCGTAAACTCCTGATTCAATCTTTTGCTTGTGCTCTTGATGAAATGCTTTAAAAATGACTGACTTCCATCTCAGTACTATCCACGGCACTCATGGAAACTCCCAAGAAGAAGGTATCATGATAGATCCCCACACCGGTCTGCCCATGAATGTTGGAAAATACGGCGATGGACATGGTGGAACTGATGGTAATGCTGCCATTCATGGAGCGGCCATCCATGGCGGTGCTGCCAGCGATGCCAAAGCCACCGACTGGGAGGCAATCAAGAAAGCCAACACTCCATATTAAATATGTTTGAACGTTGCGTGAATGAATTAGCGGTCATGATTTATGAATAGCATGGCTTTGAATGATAAGTCAGCGAGTCGTATACATATAAATACATACTTTTGAGACTTTGTAACAGTGTTGTCGCCTTGATTTCCTCGATCTTGTTTTCCCAATCTCGTAGAGACTGATAATGTCCCGTATTTGTCTGCTCGGCGCGAGGTTTATTGTACATTGCCTTCATCACGTGCTAGCAGTCCACGTTGCTCAAAACGGTTCGAAAGCATGTATAACCGTGACTTTGGTCGAAGAGAGTATTTGAAGATCGGGCATCCTATTTTCCAAGTGATACTTGATCTCAGAATTTGTGGGGTAAGCCTTCACAGATGGGTAATGTGTTATTGAAGACACGACTAGTAGACTTCTCGAAAACCTTGCGTTTTAAAGACACTGACTCTAGTTCTCAAGCGCTCCAGGATGTATACTTACGTGAGCCTTGGACCAGGGCTCGATGCTGCTCTTGCCGAAAAGGTGATCTTCGTCTTCGCCTGTCCCCTACCTCCAAGCTTTCAAGGCTTGCAATTGCATAAACCCTGGATCAGAGTTCAATGTTGCCTTTGCTGAGAGGATGATAATCTTCTTCGCCTGTCCACTGAGCCTCGTACAGTGACTCGTCCATCTGCGAAGCATCCATTCCCGCAATCACATCACTAGAAGAAGCGCTCGTCAGTCCAAAAGCCTCACTGCAGTTCAGCCAGCTAAGAACTTACTCGTCCTCCGCGAGGAATTCGAATCCAGGGACACAGTCAATCAGAGCCGCAATCAGATACGATCCCACGAACGACCACGTAAACCCAATCAATGCCTCCACAATTTGAATCCATAGTTGCCGCAGATTTCCGTCAAAAAAGACGCCACCTTCAATGACGGTGAAGCCATCATACGCTGCCACCTCCTTTCGAGCAAACAAGCCGGTTGCTATCGTGCCTACAAAGCCTCCGACGCAATGCGTTGCGAACGTATCACCGTTGTCTACCCACCGTATGCGGCGAGCAAAGTCGGTGAATTTGAATCGAAGCGCCTGGCGGCAGATGAGAGCTCCACCAAGGCCGAACAAGAGACTGGTAGGAAGGTCTATAAACCCTGCGGACGGAGTAATCAAAACAAGACCGGAAATGGCGCCCATGAAGGTGGAGTCCAGGGACCATTTGCCAGTTTCATAGTATGTGAGACACGCCCAAGTCAGCGCACCCGAGGAGGCACAGAGATTTGTTACACACATGGCCATGACGGACTTGAAGTTAAGGGCGAGGGTTGTGCCCGCGTCAAAAGCCAGCCATGAGCCCCAGATGATGATCATGGCGATCAATTGGCACATGGAGTTGTGTGGCCTATGGAGCTTGAGATGGCCTGGGGTTCTCCTGGCTGACCGTCGAGACCGAGCGATGGGATAGGAAAGATAAACACTGAGAGCAGTCGCAGTCGCTCCAGAGCAGATGTGGACAGGAGTTCCGCCAGCAAAGTCTAGCGCTCCTAATCCGCCGAGGTACCCACCGCCCCATACCATATGAGCGAGGGGGTCATATATGAATGTGGCCCAAAGCTGAAGACAATTGTTAGAGCAAAGGGCGCCAAAAAACACGAGCTCGGAAATCGGCAAATCAGAAAGAGGCAAAGGCATTGTGAACAGGTAGACTGAGAGGATGCCAAACGTACAAAGATGAAAGGAATGAGCGGAAGTATACGACCTCGCTCACAAGCTCCGCCGACGGCAATTGCACAAACAGTGGCTTGGAATATGAGCTGAAACTCGCTGAAGAGTATAGCCGGAATGGTGCCAATTGGTTCTGACAGAACTCCAATGTGGAAGACATGTTTGAAATCTCCATATATGATTCCACCCTCGCCGTACGCGAGTGTGTATCCTATCCGTGTGCGTTAGATCCCATGGTTTTCAGCCTATCCATCATGGCACGCGGTTACTTCATTTCAGCACCCCTTCGAAAATGAAACGATGACCGAATTCACTGCTGGCATCAAAACCTCTCTCTTCAAGATCGATAGCGGTATGATCTTGGTGGTCTTCGAGATCTCAGATGCCAGGAACGTATCGCTGTGGATCCCAAGTTCGAAATCGTCAGCCGATTTTAAGTTGTCCTCCTAGGGCACTGAATTGATGACACGGCTGAGAGATGCCTCGACTCACCAACGGCAAACCATTGAATGGAGCAAACAGCGACAGAGAGAATTGCGGGCATGAAAGATGCCAGACCATTGCGGCGAGTCGAGTATCCAGAGTATCCTAGACCTACAGCCGGGATGATTGGCCAACAGAACACGCTACATACGAGTATGAATGCTGTGTCTGTCTTGCTGCAAGCCTCCCAAGCCTGCACGACCGACGCCGCGGTCATCGTAGTCAAGACTCAGGACGGATGTCGAGGCGATGCTCAATGATGCAAATGTGGAAGGTGTTCAATGTTCGTCCAGTTTGTTGTCGTAGAGAGGGAGGAGGTCCAGGGGCCATGTCCCGAATCTGCAACAGCTCGGCACTCCATATCTCTTTGTTCCTGAGCTTGCGGCAAGCAGGGCAGACCGATAAGGGCGCGGATATCATGTCCAGATCGAGCGGTAGGCGCGTTCTTTGAGGCTGCCGAGAGATAAGGAAGCGCGGTGAAATGGTGGAGGTGAGGTGTCAGCAGATTTACGCGAAGCTAAGGAATAAAACTTGAAAGCTTTGCCTCTTTGAGCTGGTTCCATACGCTCCACTTGGCCTCTACAGTCCTTCTCTTGCTCACCTCCTTCCTTCACCATCAACCACCGTCCATTCCAGAGCTCGACATTCGCCGATAATCCTGCTGAACCAGATGCGACGTCGGATGAGGCCGGCCATCAGATTAAATCAGAATACCGGTGCGCATCTTCTGCTCGAGAACAACTCTGCACACAACGACTGGGCAAAGCGTCTGCAAGACATTCTTCAAGCTGTCGGGCGCTGTTCAGCGACACTGGCAGAGGGCGTGGTTCGGAAATAGATGTCCCTCCCGTCGTCTCTGTGCTCGAAGTCGTCATGCCGTCGTGGCAGCCAAGAGATGCCGGCACTGGAGACCTTTTGTTGTCAAGCTGTTAGATTAGGAAAGGCATCACCCTAGAGTACAATGTTGTGGTTTGATGAAGAGCCGATGGTCACCCGGTCCAAGTAGGTCCGAAGTTGATGAGATGGGCCCAAACTGCGTATACTCTCGCGACTGTCTAGGCGGCGGGTTATTGCCGTCTTTAGCCTCTACACAATGTATGGGAAATGCTTATTGACCGCAGTAGATTTTCAAGATTCGACTCTGTCCTCTTACCCGATATCTTTGATCCCCGATTACGTGCTTCGATCAGCAAGTATGGCCATCCTACTCGGATCCTAAGCCTCAGCGCAATACAGCCAGCTGCACAAAAAAAGGCGTCGCATCATACACAGACATGCAGAATAGGCGGAACTCATGCGAGGATACAAACATGATCGGAGTCGGCTCGAAGCACAAGATATCAGGCCAAGCAGCAGAGAAGCCGCGAGAGGATTCAGCTCTCAACTCAGGAGCTACCTTCCGAAGTGGCGGCACTTTTGCGAGACCGACTACGATTTCCAGCCTACGACTGTCGATCGGATATGTAGAGAATTGTTTCTACTTCGCCCAGATTAGACAGCCATTGTATAACTACTCCCTTTCAATACCCGCAGATTCCATCAAGGAAGCACCGTGCTCACTCATTCGTTCCAAGAATCGCTTCACAAAGCTACCTAAACCTCGTGCTCGCATGTGACTTTACACTGTGTTGAAAAGGCTCCGTAGCAATCTTTACTTTCCCTCTTCCGGGCGGGCTGGACCCTCGAAGGCTGTTACAACAGTTTTAACCAATTTTGTGTCCAGGCCAAAGGAACCGACCACGGATCAGTGTCGATACAAGAAAATCCATGACGACAAGAGTCTTCGTTCTCTCGTGGCACAGAAGGGGAGGAGTTGTCGAAGTCGGTGTGCGACCGTTGAGTGCCGCCAGGATTCAGCATGACCGCATTCTGCCCCTTTGGTCCTCACTCCATTTGTGCTGGTCGGACAGCCGCCTCCAGGTTGCGGACGCATTTTTCCGGCCATCATGCTCTCCATGAGCACCGAAGGCAATTTTATTGCAGAGGAAGTTCAATAGCATCGCCCACTCGTCTGATGTCTCATTCATCGCAACAGCCCTTCTTGTCCAGAATCAATAATGGCGTTGAATCTATGAGCAAGTTCTCCTCAGTTCAATCTTCATTGAGCAGATCATTTCATCACTATTCATACGCAGGAGTGAGGGGAGCACATCAAGCTCTACGCGAGCCTCGTTTTCAAAAAGCGCATCCTGCCCAGCCTTTCCTCCAGACTCTTCATCCATTTCCACTCGTTCATCCGTAAAGATGTTGGGAAGCAGTACTATTGTCAGCTTAACGCTGCTCTTGAGCGGCATCTCTCATGCACTGCCAGAAAAGCTCTTACCACATGGCATCGACGGCACCAACGGACCACAAGATCTTTACGATGCTGCGAAACTTACCGGCAATCTCGAGCTTGTTAATGAGAAGCGTGAAGAGAACATTGCTCTCAAGAAGGTGCCAGAAGAAACGGCAGAGCTTGAAGGTATTGATGATTCTTGTCTCCATCTTCTTTCTTGTTCTCACACTCCTTTTAGCTTTGGCCGCCGATCTGCCGCATTATGAATCTATGTCAGTGGTGGGCGACTCATACTCCTCTGGCGACGGTGCCTTTGGCGGCTGGGGCAGTGGAAACTGCAAACGCAACAAAGGATCTCACGGCTCCCGTCTCAACACCATCCTCAAACCGACAACCTTCGCATACCTTCCTTGCTCGGGAGCTCCAGTCGGGAATATTCTCAAAAAACAAGTTGAATCGAAACATTTCGGCACGCCAGACCTGGTCACGATGACCGCTGGAGGAGACAACGGCGGGATCTTTGTCAAGATCTTGTTAGGCTGTATCTTGCACAAGAGCCAGAAAAAGTGCGACAATGCTTTGAAGGTCGGAGAAGCGACCTTGCTCAAGATGCCCGACACCCTTAGCCCCGTCTACGACGCCATCATGAGCAAGACCGGCGACGACGGTCTACCACCCAAGGTCCTTCATCTTGGCTACGTCAAAATGTGGGCTCGCGATACTGACAAGTCCGAGTGCCCCAAGCATGGCACCGATGTTTCGTGGGCATCCAACGGTATCGGCGGATACCGCGATCAAATCAACAACCTTATTGTTCGAATCAATGAAGCGACCAAGGCAGAGGCAACTAAGCATGGTGTCACCTTTGTTGACGTTGACCCCTACTTCGAGGGACATCGATTGTGCGATGGACAGGATGCTAGTTGGTTGCAGCATAAGTTGACTTTGCACGAGAATGGTGTGCTTTGCCATCCTACTTGGGACGGGCACAGTGCTTACATCAACGCCACTTTGCATGCTTTGAAGGGCCAACAATTGGTTGGTGATGAATTTGTTCCGATCTAGGGATGACTTTGGCG
Organism: Venturia asperata; assembly: GCA_003689335.1. Classification (NCBI taxonomy): domain Eukaryota; kingdom Fungi; phylum Ascomycota; class Dothideomycetes; order Venturiales; family Venturiaceae; genus Venturia; species Venturia asperata. The sequence goes on from QWWL01000034.1 coordinate 180,239, forward strand.
ATCTTGATGGTTGAATAATAGGGCTTGATGCGCCTGGTGGAATTGCGTCTATACATACTGGGTAATGGGCGGTGCACATTGAGAAAATGGTTTCCTATTCTCAATTTAATTCTTTGCTCTCCTGGGCAGTGTTTACAGCGAATAATAATGTTTTGCATAAACAGCATAATTTTCGAGTGGATATCCGGTTCTCCTCTCAGTTGAGCTTGGGCCCGGGATTCTTTCTTACCTGCAGCATCAACCTGAATCGACCTTTCTTTCTACACAGCTATCTCGGACATCACCGACGCAAAACAGGTGCTTTTCACGCACCAGGATCTTGACGGAGCTGCCTCCATGAGGAAAGAGGAAAGATTACGAAAAGCTTCTTATGCCGTGTAACATTGCTTACCATAGCTTCTTGCCCCATCACAGAGGAGAAATTGCGTGGCGTCGAGACTCTGGAAGCAAGGAGGCGTTCTTGAATGTTATCATGACACCAACAAAAGCAGGGTGATGATGGTTGAGAGATCATTTTTGACTGGTTTGACGTGATAGAACGGTAAGAGTATTCCAAATCTTGAGTATGTAGAGATGAATTGTCCAAGGGAGTACTGGAGTGTGCTGAAAATTTGTTGGTTTAGAAATCACATGATGGTATCTGTTTGATGGACGAGCGCGATCTGCAGCATTTCACCGCCATCGAGAATCATCGCCAAATCCCACTCAGATATCCGAGCGATGTTGAGCGCCCCCGGTGTCAAACAACATACTCTTCAAGATTGCGCCTTTGTCGCACGGCGCAGCAATCATGGCCTCGGATCGTGATGGCGATATGATAGCCGAATTCTACCCTTCGCGTGGATAACTACCCCGGATTTTGCCCTTTTGGAATCCTCGTCCCACACCGTCCTCAATCGCAAGTGAGACGGCTAGTAAGAACGCCTCATGCAAAGGTCTGCATGAACAGCAACGGCCCATTCCATTGTCTTTTGACTCGTGGGAGAAGTCCACGACGGTCCCAGGGAAATGAGACCAGAACGCCTTTCGTGTTGCTATCTTAAGGGTCGACGCCTTCATGCAGGTATCCGACGACTTTTTTGTTTTTAGGTTTCTACCACTCCATAACCACTTTTTTGTTCGAGGGAAGAGCAGGTATGCTCGCGGGCACACTCATTTGTTTGAGTGTGGCCTGGCTGGCAAGGGCGCAGACTTTGAAGAGCCTTAAGTCTGTCCTTTTGACCAATGGACTTTCCCGCTTTGCTCTCTATCTCGACCAGTTTCCATCCTTGTCAGACCAGGTGAAAAATGGCAATGTTACTAGTATGTTCTCTTTTCATTTATGTTCCGTCATCTTCGCCTTGCGTCACGTTCTCTTTCAAACGTTCTCACCTAACCTTTCTTTGTAGTCCTGGCTCCCTCAGATACTGGCGTTGACGCGTACCTGAGATCAGGCGAATCCGTCGGCAATTACTCGGCAGAACTACAAGCACTCGTCCATTACCATATCCTGCCAGGTCGTCTTACGCGAGCCCAATTGAAGCACACTCAGCAATATCTCCCGACTTTAGCAACAGACGCTCCATTGGTCAATGTGACCGGTGGTCAAAAGCTGCTGGTTGATTCAAATGACCAGCATGTTACTTTTCAGTCTGGCCTGAAGAGGATTTCAAGTCTAACATCTACGGTATATTACCCTTATCACTCCGTGTTCCACACCGCGCTCGACGTCTGACACTCGTAGGATGATCTGCTGTTCGCAGGCACCAATGGCGCTAGTGGCATCCTTCATGTCATTGATAGTGTACTTACTCTTCCGCTGGACCAAACTACAACAGCCAAGCGAGCTGGAATTCCCAACTTCGTCGACCTCGTTGTGAGCTTTCCTCAGGATACCAAGGATCAAGGAATCCGGGATGGAACCATGTATGTGCACACATCGACATGCTATTGGGCCCGAGATAACTAACTTTTGCTGAGTTTTGCTCCTAATGGTACTGTTCCACTCACCTCAAACTATACTGCTGAGCAATTGCTCTCTATGAGAGCCTATCACTTCCTGAAGGGGGTCTTCTTCTCGTCGGACTTCGCAGACCGCAAGGTCTTTACTACACAGAATGGAGCTAGTGTCACCATCACGGCGCAGGACGGAGAAACCTACGTCAATGACGCTAAACTTACATCTTCTGACTATCTCATTGGCCTGGGAGTAATGCATGTACTTGATAAGTACGGGGCTCCATTTAGTTTCCAAATCTGAGCTGGTCTTTTCATCTTCTGCTGTCATCACTAATCAAGATCACTATAGACCACTATCTCCACAGAGACCCGACGCCCGCCCTTCGCCACCTAGCTGGAAAATCAAGTTGCCCATCGGGGCATACATTGGAATAGCAGTGGGCGCCATATTAGTCATCTTCACTTTTGCAGCTTTATTATGGCATTTCGTTATTCGGCGGCGACGACGAAGACGAGATTGCAACCAACAGGAGAACTACAATCTCTTCGCAAATACATGCGGTATTGGGGAAGTCGATCTGCCCAGCATATCGAGACAATTCTCGAAACCACCCAACAATTCGAAGACATTAGCGGAGCTGCACTCCCAAAGTGCTGTCCATTACGAACTCGATCACACTACGGGCAACAAAAACGAAAAGACTTCGGATGGGAGGGAAGTATATGAGCTAGGATAAGAACGGCAATGATGATCATGGATATTTTCCTGGTACTGAGACTAGCAGTTTTTCCGTCGATCGTCAATCCCTTCCCTCCACAACAAGCTCGAAAGTCAGACCCCTTAGCCCCGTTTCTCGATTTCCTGGATCTTATTGGTCATGTCCTCCACTGTTTCCTCAAAAGTCTTGAAGGACATTCCCAACGCTTCGTTGCCCTCGTCAGCCTCGATTGAAGCCACAATCACATTTTCTTCGTCACCGACGGGAAGTTTGCTCTTCAGTTCAGGAAAGCGATCGGCAAGTACCTTTACAGCAGCCGTGTTACTGTATGAGAACCCTCCAATCAGATAGCGTTTGTTTGCCGCTGCCGGTGTCGTCAAGGCCTTAACATGCGCATCGGCGAGATCGCGCACGTCGACGTACGAGGGAAACATCGTTCCTGGGACCGGCTTTCCGGCATTCTCGCCACTGAAAAGGGAGTAAAATGTTCCCGCTGAGAAATTGAGAGACTTTGCATCCTTGACTGGTTGGATCGGTGGACCAAAGATCAGAGCGGGCAAGAATACTGTGACTGTGAAGTTTGGCTTTTCGGTCTTGGTGAATTCCCAAACGGCGAGCTCCGCCTCCTTCTTGGAACTGCAGTAGGAGATGTAAGGGTGGTTTGCAGCGCGGGCTGCGTCGGGAGTGATTGTGTTCCATGACTGGTTCGTGAGTGTGCGAGCTGGAAGGTCGTCGCCAGTTGTTATGGCGTTGATGGAACCCGTCATGGCGATGGCTTTGAGGTTTGGTGCATATTCTTTTGCCGAGCGTAGGAGGCTCAAGTTTCTATACGCCACATCTTGTCAGCTCAATCTATCACCATCCCCATCATCAAGCCAAGAGAAAAGAATATCTTACCCTTCAACACTTGGTTTCAAAAAATGCTCATCATAATCGGTATTTGCCGGGTTATCCAGCAAAGGCGCAGCAACGTGAACTATATAATCAAAATCCCCGTCCTTGAACACATCGTCCCAAATGCCGGCTTCGGCGTAATCTTTTATCTCGACGAAATCGACTTTTCCTTTCCATGATGGATTTTGAGCGAGGATGGCCTCGCCTGCGGAGGTGCGACGGACGGAGCCGGTCACGGTGTGGTTTGCAGAGAGGAGGGCGGATATGATGTGGGCGGCGACGAAGGAGTTTGCGCCTGTTACCAGGGTGTGTGGCATTTTGGATGGTTTTGGGGTTTTTGTGTGGAAGGTGAAGAAGGTGTTGGCTGAGTGGCACTTTCGAAATAAAAAAGATATGGTTCTATCTTGGGAAGGCTGTGTTATGGAGCCAAAGTGCTAGCACTTGGGAAAATGAGAAGGCTGTTTGTCTGCTGATAAAGGAAAGATCGCCCTCCAATGCCTAGCACTTATACTTCCTCTCACTTCCACTCATTTTCAGCTTGGAAATCTAACATGTCCTTAACGAAGCAACTTGCATCGCATCTTCGACATCGCAGCCGGCGTCCCGAATCTCCTCGTGCAAAGAACTCGGCACCAGGCTGTTGCGCAGGATTCACGTAAGCACACGGGGATTGGACGAGGAGCCTTGAGGGTCCCGTGGACCAGTCAGAGGGAATGCTGCGATTGCCCTGTTCCCATCAGTAAGCGGGAATGTTTGCTTCGGGATGCATGGCCAAGCTTTGCGCCTTTTGATTCAGGGATGGGAGGGAGATTTGGATTGATGATGAAGCTTTTGCTGGGGTTTGGGAGGTTTGGTGAGGCGATGCGATACGATGCGCGTGGTGTAGCAATTTCCTGGTTTGGTGCGGTGGCTTTGATGTTTATGGTGGAATGTGAATTTGGTTAGTAGCTTGATGAACTGGGTGTTGGCATGTTTGGAAATTGAGATGTATACGATCTCAGCTCGAAAAGATTCGTTCGGAGGGATAATAATAAGAACTTTGGAACTTTGGTATAATCGTGCACGTGACTAACTCTGGAGAGTGTAAAATGAATACTGGGTGTCGATTTGCAATAGATGTTCTCTTCTATCGGGAGAACGACCGTCATCTGGAATATCTTGTGTTTCCTCAGAACCAATACTTATAGCCATATCGGCATTCGCTCACGTGCTCTTCGAAATCGCGTTAGTAAGCAAGCTGAAGGAACCTGTTCGCGTCCCGTCGGCGATTCATATCCCCTCTCAACGGTCCAACCAACCTTTTTTCCATCGACCCGATCATGGAGAGATACACAGAGATCATATTCATGCATGCCTATATCATTAACCTCTTGCTTCCATCTTGATGTCCGAGGGCACCCGAGATGTATATCTTTTTTTGGGGAGCGACATGGAGGTACTCAAGAATCCGACATCTTCCAAATAAGGATCGCGCGCGGTGAATGTTTCCTAAACTTCTAGCGATCCGGGCCCTTGTTTCCGAAGGGAAGCACCCAATCAATCATATCCAATGTCCTGATTTTAACGGGAGGCACGTTGTGATGAAGGAATTGCGCATCATCATCATCACGACCTCACCACGACATCTCCCTCATCCAATTCGACATGAAGTCCAAACTTCATAGCATACCAGGTCCACCTCGCCCCATAAACACGCCTCAACCACTCTCTCCTCTCCACCGGATCCAATCTTTTCGTCTTCATCTCCAACTCCGTCCTCAACATCTCATCCCATGACAGCTCTTCCTCCTCCATATCTTGCACATTATATCCAGCAAAAAGACCACTCTTCACCGCAATAATCTTCACTCCATTTTCCCTCAACTCCTCCCTTTCTTTTTTCTGCTTCTCAAAACCCCTCGTAGTTCCCTCAGTCTCCTTTTCCCTGATTGCCCTGACATAAAGCATCCGCCATAAGACCCCCGCTTTGACACGTCTCCAATCCTTCTTATCCGGCCACCTGACTAGATCGATTTTGATCTTTTCGAGTTCGGGACCATTCAGAAATTGCCCCAATCGGTCTAGACTTGCGTTACGGAGGATGGAGGGACCGAGGTAGGGATGATAACTGTGTGAGCCTGAAGGATAACCGAAGTTTGCTTCATCTTTCCGTGATTTGATCTGGGTCATTAGGTTGCACTCTTGCGCCGTCAAGAGGGGTGCGGTATTCGAGGCTGTGAGGATTATGTGGGAATGGGACCCGAAAATTTTAAGGAGGTGATGGGGTTTCCCGTCGAGTTCGGTGATTTCTTCCTCTTCCTCTTCTTGGAATTCATGATCTTGGTAAGTATAGTCTTCCAGCTCCTCTTCGAAATCTTCCTTTAAATATTCTTCTTCTTCTTCTGCGCTTGGGTTGTCTTCGTCGATGTCCATATCGTAGTCCTTGTCATCTTCGTGGTCACCATATTGGTCCTCTACTTCTGGACTTGCATTTATGGCGACCCAACCAAACTTCGAAACGGTGTTTGTCTTTGGGTGTTCGTGAACATGCTGAAGAGGTGGCGTACCGAGACCATACGAGCTATTGGAGGGTATTGGATGACGTTTGACGTACAAATCCATTGGACCTTTCTTGGCTGTAGGTCTCCCATGTGGAGGAGTTGTAATATTCATGGCGCCGCAATTCGAGGCTGTAAGAGGTCCCCATGTTATCAAGAAAATGAATATCTAACTGTTATCCTTCCTTTTGGCGAACATTAATGAAATGTTGTGTCGTGACCTGCACGAAGTGTAAGTTGCGTGTTGAAGAACTAGACACAGTTGCCGACACAATCAGCCTCATGAATGGGCCAATGGATCGCTTTGATGTACGGAGACAAATATGTATCACCGGATATCGTATTACCCGTCTCTGCGAAAGACGTCGAACGCTCCAGCCATCAACTGGATCAAGGTTCCAGAGAGGTCTGCTAGACTTAGCACGCGCTCCTGCGCTTCATGCTGAGGAGCCAAGACAACAGGCACTGTCTGACTTCTCTCGTCCCATCAAGATGAGAAGAATGCTTGTGCTCCATTTCGCCGTCACGGAAGCACCTGTCGTGTACTGACATTCCTGCCTCCTCCCACTTGAAAAATTGATCTCCAAAGCTTTTTTTTAGGGAGTCGGGAAGAAAGACAGGCGGCAACTGAAATCATTCGGCGCCGTTCTGTACCGATACAAGGCTGAAGCAGATCAATGCTGCTTTCGTTCAAGCGGGCACTCTATTTTTGGCGAGCGGTGGGGCCAGCCTAAACCCTACCAGGTACCTCAGCTCTCCTGAACGCCACGACGACACCCACAAATCCCATAAGATGTTGCTCCCTTGCCATATGATCAGAGATGCAACTCTTCTCGTCGTTCCAGGCTTTCATGCCGCTTCATATTCCCTCCTTCGCACTCTCTCACCCCGTGGTGGCGGCTAATCACTAGGACGACAACGACTTGCGGGAGACGCGACCAGATTCGTCGGAACACCACTGGATCTCTGTGTAGGAGTGAAATTGGACCAGCAGTAATGCCTATCAATAGGTGCTGAAAACAGAGACATCATCTTCGAAGTGAGTGTTGAGGTGGAAAGTCTCTTGCCCAGATTGCAATTAATTATAGAAAAGTAATAATAATCGTCAGCTCTCCAACCCACTATAAGAAACCCATCCATGGCTTCTAGTACAATTCTCAACCCGTTTGCTCGACTTTTCACGAATTATGGGTTCCACCTCGCAATCCTGGAATCAAGCACTGCGCAGGACGATCCTATAAAGGTCTCTTTGAGCACGGAAAATGGAACAAACACTCCCTATGAGGTTGTGTCTTACGACCGTTCCCGAGACTACGGCTCCAGCAAAATCTTTCTCGATGATGTGGAGACCGACATCCCGAAGCCTCTTGAAAGCGCTTTGCGTGCCTTGCGAAGAACAGATGCGCCTCGGTTGCTGTGGTCCGATTTGCTCCTCGGACGGACTTTACAGGAGCAGAATACCCAAACAGCCGTGGCGAAGACAATCCTGGAGAACGCAAGCAGAACCGTTGCATGGCTCGGTCCCGGATCAGAGCGAACGAAGGAAGCCTTCAAGATCATCATGACTCTATCAAATTGGTGGACGAACGCTAAAGCCGTTATCGGACTTCCTGGTCGCTTGAGCACAGCGACCGTTGCCCAAGCACTTGGAATGGCTGAGGAAATTATGAAGAGGAATGTTGCAGAGCTGCGACCTTCAGATCAAGCGCTATGGACTGCCATGCACGAGATCTTCACCGCTGGGTATTTCGACTGTGTCCAATCCATTCCCGACATCATTCTTTCGAAGAACACAATCGTTACTTCTGGCGCTGGTTCAATCGTCTGGGAGGATTTTTATCCAGCATACATGGCTATGGCCGTTGTTCAATCAAGAATGCTCAAGCGGGAGCTGTCTCCCGATCTTATGGATGGTCTACAGCGAATCTCAGGGATCGAGATTGCAGAGCGTCGTTACCGTCAAGATCGAGGACTTGGACTTTTACCCATGATACAGACGGCCAGGGACAGGATGACTATCGACCATCGGCAGTATGTATTTGCAATGCTCCCAATCACACAGGCGTCCAAGCGAGCAACCAGCGTGACGGGAAAGGATTTGCGTCCTATCGTGGACTATGCGAAAAGCACGGATGAGGTTTTCACAGAAGCTGCAGCTTGTATCATTCGTGAGCGGCAGGATGTGTTCCTTTGGTGGACAGAGCGTCCGCCCCACGCGAGAAGAATAAAGAACATGCCAACCTGGGTGCCAGACTGGACGTCTCCTCAGCCCAGATTCACCCCAAAACTTTACCCGAAAGGACAGCTGTCACAATGGACCAACAGCATTCCAAATCGAAAACCAATCAAAGTGGTTGACGGTGCCTTGCAGATTCAGGCACATATTTTGGATCGTGTTCAGACTGTTTCCGGTATCTTCACGGACGAGAATCGCTTCAGGCTTCTGCTTGAACAGTGGCAACGTCTACCAAACGTGGATGGTCAATCGATGGACGATAAAGTGGAGTCTTTCTGGCGAACCTTACTTATGAACATGGGAGGGGATAGAGAGACATTTAGCGAAAACGCGCCGCCTTCAAAGGTATGTTGTGTGACAAGAGGTAGAATCGTATGCACGTCAGGGCTGCGTCGGCTCCGGGAAAATGACCCAAACGCGAAGTGCCTCCCCCATGAAAATCGACAGATATCTGGCAGTTATCGTTTGGTTTTCGAAACTGCCAAAACTTTCCGCAGCATTGACCTAGATCGTGAAAGCTCCTTCGACACGTGCTCCTGGCTGACATGATGTGACTAACGACAACCAGGAAGTGGGTGTCAGCTTCATGAGCTCCATCTCCGAAGAACGACTCATGCAGCTCCTCGACTGCACGCGGGAGCAATTCATGACCGACGCCACCCTGCACTCCCGCGTCCGAGCCGACGCAACATTGTCCCTCTTAGCCTCCCAATGCGGCCACCAAAAAGCCTTCGACGATCTGCTCGTCAATAACGCTCTAGGCAGACGGTTCTTCACAACCGCACACGGGAGGATGGGCATGACTGCCTACGAACAGCTTCCAGAAACCGATCAAGCTGTCAGGGATGAGCCGGGAAAACCGATTTTGGGCTTTACCGGTCTTACCGATGATCCACTTGGTAATATGATGCTGAATGGCTTCCGCAATTTCTTGGTGCGGCGCGATCCGAGAGCTGCGGAATTGGTTGGCGGATATATGGATCATAGGGAGAGATCGAGAGGCGTGAAGGAGGGTGATGTTTTGGTGGCACTTGCTGGTGGCTTTCATCCTTACGGTAAGTCCTGTCCGTCATCTTTCATTCATGATTTCAATCATCTCGGGGTCGTGAATTCAAGATCGACGTCGTGATTTCGGTGGCAATTCGAAAATGAGTGGAAGCCAGGACTTTCGATGACTTCTTCTCAATCGGAATACTGCTCGTAAATTTAGGCGCGGTCAGAGAAGGAATCCTCATAACCTGCCCATTCCGCCTCAAACAGCCCGAATAACAACTTCCCCACTTTCTACATCAAATCAAATCACCAGGCACTACCACTCCCAACTTCTAGACTGCCACCGCTAACATTGCTTATTAGTCCTACGACCGTGTTCAACAGAATCCTCATCTGGGGTTACCAACACCTCGACCTCAATTTACACCTTCGTAGGAGACTGTTATCTCCACGGCGCAATGGATGGCGAATGTTTTGGCTCCAAGCGGCCAGATGGCACAATGCAGTGGCGGACTGATATCAAGCTTGAGGATATCAAGATCGTTTGAGGAGGCTGGCTGAAACTAGATCATAGGTCATAGGTGTCAAACCGTCTTATCTTCTTACAACTCCTTTTTCAAGAAATGCTCCGGCGCATGATCCGTCTCAAAATCCACGTGGACGTAAGCCCTCTCCACATCAGGGAGACTTTCAAGCTTGGTCTGCAAAGCCTCTGCGACGTCATGTGTGTGTTTGAGAGTATCCTCCGCATCCATAACGACATCTACCTCAACAATGAGACGAGGTCCAGAGTGGTATGCGCGTACAGTATCGATCTGACGGATATCCTCTGAGTGCGTCATTGCTGGGAAAGACTTAGTTAGCAGGATTCTGATTGTTATCGCCAAAGTTGGAAATCGATGTCGGTAAATTTCTGAAATCCTGGAATCGAGGGTTGCCAGGAATTCATCGATCTCGATATGGAGTTCCAGCTATACAGATACTTACAGATGTACGTGATGAGCTGGAGAGTAGTTGTGTCAGCTGTTACACCGACGAGCAGCTTGAACTCTTCAAGTGCTGTCCGCTGCCATAAGGAGATGATGGTAACAGAGAGTAGGATGGCGCCTGCAGGATCAATCCACCAGCGTACAAAGCTTCCCATGACTGAGAACCCCAGCCCGATGCCATTGATAAGCAGATCGTTCCTGTGGTCTTCCCATAGAACTCGCACCTGAGAGTAGATGTTCCGTAGTGAAAAGCAGTAAAAGAAGAGTGCCAACTTCACAATAAACGCAACAGCAACCACAATGGCAGAGATCAGCGTGAAGGGCTTTGTGCGAAGCAATTTGCCTGAGGAATCCTTCGGAGCGCCCTCTGCTAATTCAATGGCGGCCTGGACAATGATGACCAATGAGACTGCACTCGTTAGCCAATTAACTATACGATTCGGTTGGTGGGGACCCCAGAGACGAGATCATCCGAGGTTAAGCGCTCGCTTTCCAAATATAACACACCTGCAGTCATGATCCAGCAGAATATAATGTTGCCAACAGTCTCGAGCCTAGCCTTCCCAGACGGATATCTTCGTGCATTGACCCTTTTTGACATTCGATTTGTGACCTCGAGCCCTACGTTCGATAGAGGGTCGAAAAGTGCATCGGCCATTGTTGTAAAGAGGGCTAGACTGCCTGACTTAGCCGCGGCGAATGTTTGCAATCCAGCCAGGATGACATTGGCGGCGAAACTGCCATAGACGGCAATCCTGAATTTGAGTTTTGTATCACCCTCCTCCTCTTTGGCATCGCGCCTATGGTCTTCCACGCTCTTAAGCAACCGCTCAATGTTCTCATTCTGCTCCTTGTAGAAGTTTTGCACCTTGTTTCTTCTTCTGGACGTGTTGGCGGCCACTGAGTCGATCTCGCTGGTAGTCTTCTTTTTCCGACTCAGCCCAAACGGGTCCTCCTCGCTGGTGTATGATTGGGAACGTGCTTCGACGTCGTGGTCAAAGGCTGCATGGCGTGCAACAGGCTCGCTCTCTTCATCGGGAGCTTCATATGAGGTACTGTGGGCTCCGTGAGCCTTGACATGGAACGTCGCAGCGGGTGCAGGTGCGGGTGAACCCGGCACGGAGGAAGCCTGTGACAGGGGCTCGTGCTCGTGGAGATGGAAAGGGTGCGGCCTCATAGAGATGGCATGTCTCAAATCTGGATCGGAAGCCATAGTGAAAGCGTACAAGAGGTAGACGGATATTGTTGTTGCTGCTGCTGCTGAAGACCAGCGAGACAGCACGTCAGGGAACAATGAACTGTGGCCGCCAAGGCTACTATACCACGGTAGTTATACCGCTGATCGTCAATGACTTTCATGTTGGAGTCTTTCAACAATTCAGCAATACTGTCGATACTCTTCTGGCCAACTAAATACTCAGATTGGTATATAACTTATTGGTACGGACTATCAGCTGAGGAACTATAGATTCAACATTGTTCGACTTTCCGAGCAGGAATTGATCGCCTGTCCACGTCAATCGTGGTCCTCAAGGCAGTCGAGTATAGATCTACGATGTCTGATTTGATAACAGTGTGCACCGCTACCTGATCCACATGTCGGAATATGGAAAAAGCCCTCCATCATATCAGCTGCAGCACAATCGTTATCTTCATCGGTCTGAAAACGAAGCTCATCATTGTTGAGACAGTAAAGTCTTGAGTACCTGGCACAAGCAATAATGTGTCTGCTGTGTCTCTACGTCTAAGCAGATGATTTTCGGGGTTCTCCGAAGAAAGCGATGGTTTCCACAACGCGGTCCCTTTGGCTCTGCGTTGCGAGCCGGCTTGGCTGTTCATGTGCAATACTCTCCCATCCTGCAGCGATGCAAAGGCCGGAAACCTGGAAATATTCGCTCAAAGGGAAAGAGGAATAAAGAAGGAAAGAAAGAAAGAAAGAAAGAAAGAGGGGTAATCGAGAGGCAAGCGGTCAGTGGCTAAGTGTAGGATTCTAGCCTTATAATATAGCTATACGGTATACTTAGCTTCAACTAACTAACATGGATACTGGGGAGTAAATTCTCACGATAAAATCCGTGGTGTGCCTATCCATGACCAATTTTTTGAAGAAAAGACCATGCATGATCTATTTCATGAGTTCAGTGTAAGAGAGACGGACATTAAAGAGGCGGATCAGACATTCACCTCATCTTGTCACCATAGCCCCGGCCTACCTCCGGATGCGCTTGTACTTCCTAAAAGATGGCCTAGAGTCGTCGTGGAGACCCTAGCTGGACAGCAGGGGCGAAAAAGGGCAGGGGCGAAAGACGCGCAGATTATCAATGGGGCTGTGATGGCTCCGACTCTTCCGCATCCCATCAATAGTTGAATACCTCCTATCACCTGGTCATGGAGCCATAGTCAAGAGAATTCAGACCACTCCTAATTCCTAATAAATACCCCTTCGCACGGGATCCCAACTCCATTCGATACCCCCTTCCCGGTCCTGTCGTGCACCGCGCACGAGAAGATACCTCTTGAACCACAAAGCAAACATCGCTGCAACATTCGTCATGCCAGGACGTACCCTCCCCACGATACCTCAAGCCGACGTTCAATTGCACAACACTGCGAAGTCGTGCTATGTTACCATTGGAACACGAGTCTTCGATGTCACAGACTTTCTCAACGATCACCCTGGTGGAGGCGACCTGATTCTGGAATATGGTGGCAAAGATATCAAGGACATCCTCGCCGATGAAGCTTCACATTCCCACTCCGAGTCTGCCTATGAAATCCTGGAAGATAGCTTAGTCGGATTTGTCGCAACGGACAAGGTCATGGATACTGTCATGAAGAGCCAGCACCCGGATAGTATCGTACCTTTGCCACCTACCGAATCTGGAATGCAAGAGCTGCGAAATGATGGGAACTCGGACGATGTCGCCACCAAGCCAGTATACGCGACCACAGGCATGTCATCGGAGGAGGACCTGAGCAAGGAGACGGATCCAGAGGCAGATTTCAAAACCCAGAAGTTTCTTGATCTCAACAAGCCGCTGCTCATGCAGGTGTGGAATGGAGGTTTCTCCAAGGAATTCTACCTCGAGCAGGTTCATAGGCCGCGCCACTACAAAGGAGGAGCTTCGGCGCCGCTGTTTGGCAATTTCTTGGAGCCACTGAGTCTCACACCTTGGTGGGTAGTGCCTTTGGTCTGGGTGCCTCCCGTTACATTTGGGACATTTCTTGCGAGCCAGAACCTTCCTGCGATTCAAACTCCTCTATATTGGGCTCTTGGACTTGCCATCTGGACAATTGTGGAATACACTTTGCACAGATGCCTTTTTCACCTCGACGAGTAAGTACTTTGTCCCCATGGACACGAACGATTCTAAAGTATAGCAGAAAATTGCCGGATAATCGCGTGGGAATCACGTTGCATTTTCTCCTTCACGGCATTCACCACTACCTCCCTATGGACAAATACAGACTCGTCATGCCCCCAACTCTTTTTGTTGTCCTGGCAGCTCCTTTCTGGAAGCTAGCCCATACCATATTCTTTTACAACTGGTATGCTGCCATCGCTGTATATTGCGGGGGAGTTTTTGGCTACATATGCTACGATCTGACGCACTATTTCTTGCACCACAGAAGGTCAGTCAGAACGACCATGAATTTAATCGAAATCTTCCTCTGCTAACAGCATGGCAGCCTCCCCTCGTACTACCAAGCTCTCAAGAAATACCATCTCGCACACCACTTTGCCGACTACGAGAATGGGTTCGGCGTCACAAGCAGGTTCTGGGACAAAGTATTTGGCACCGAGCTGGCATTGCCACCTCCCAAGGTTTTGAAGTCGACTTGAAACTGTCGGGACTAGTATTCTCTTTCAGTATAATGCCTCTGCTGGGCGTTCATGGGCGGTATTTACCAGCGTTGCGGGTTACACGTCTCTTATGATCAAGTCAGTTACCGTATTGCTCCTAGTTGGGATAGATCCGCGATAATATACCCCTTGGTTCGAGCATTCAAGTTCTGTTCGAGGTTTCTAATTGATGTTGATGGTGCTCGCAACTCTGCTATGGAAGTGGACTAAACCTTGGGGTGGGCGCCACGCGTAATCACGTCTGATACGAAGCTTTTGATAGAACGGAGTCTGACAGCTTCTCAATGGTCTCAGCTCACTCTTCAAAATTTGCATGTGTCGACGATCCTCAAATCTCAAAAATGTCATATACCGAAAGTCTCTGAATACTTAAATGTAGCCCCAATCGAGCCTTCTTTTCTTCTCGATCAGTTCAATTTTTCCAAGGATAACACCGAAGATTGTGCTGTGGTTTTCTGATCCGGTCATGTGTGACTCCACGCTAGTGAGCTTCAAATGGAATCCCAATGTTCAACTTCTCCCACCTCAACTCACTCTCCACTTCTCCGCCACCACAACACAAACAAACACGACAAGATAAACTCAAAAAGTTTGGAACCCTTACCCGGCTAATCAGGTAGACTCTGGAGCTTTTTCCGCACAACCAGCAAATTCTCGCGCACACCGCAGATTTCGACTCAACACACAACCAAAGGGTTCGCAACACCAGCCTTTGCTTCTCCCACCCACCCTCTGACTTTCTCCAAGTACACACAACTCACACATTCACACATCCATTGATCGTCACCGACAATGACCAACCTAGCAAACGATATCGAGAGTCTCTTGGACGAAGTTGCCGGCGAGAGCCGCGCAAAGGCACATTCTTCCAGAGACAAAGATGGCGACATCAAGATGGAAAGCGATGGTGGCAGCGATCGAAGCAGCCGACGCAGCAGGCGTGGCGATGATCGATCTCGACGCCGCTCACCTGACCGCCACGATAGAGCTCGCGATGGAGGAGACTACTGGGAGCCCAAGGGCGGACGCAACCGTAGGTCAGTATCCCGTGATGACGATAGATGGCGTCCAGGATCCGGCAGTCGTAGAGCACCACCGAGAGACTACAGAGAGACCGACGACCACCCGGACCGAGACCGGGGGCATCGATCCTCCCGCGGACACGAAGGACGCCGACGACGCAGCGCGAGCCCGCGCCCTCGCCGTGCGGTGAAATCGGCAAGCCCGGAGCTCAATGACGACGAACGCGATAGCCGCACCATCTTTGTGCAGCAACTTGCCGCTCGTTTACGCACAAAGGAGTTGACTGCATTCTTTGAGAAAGTGGGTCCTGTTAAAGAAGCGCAGATTGTCAAGGATCGAGTCAGTGGACGCAGCAAAGGGTAAGTTTCACTCAGCTCTTACAGGCCCGACTAACAATTTGATAGCGTTGGCTACGTCGAGTTCCGCAACGAATCCTCCGTGGCACCAGCTATACAACTTACAGGGCAGAGACTTTTAGGCATCCCAATCATCGCTCAGCACACTGAGGCCGAGAAGAACCGCCAAGCTAGAACCACCGAGGGCGCTGGTCCACGCGAACCAGGCGTACCAATTCACCGTCTCTACGTCGGCAATATTCACTTCTCCATCACCGAAGCTGATCTGACCAATGTCTTCGAACCATTCGGCACTCTCGAATTCGTTCAACTGCAGAAAGAAGAGGGCACTGGCCGCAGCCGCGGATATGGATTCGTGCAGTATGTACTATCTAGCCCTCCAACCATGTCCTAGAAGCTAACAAAGCAGGTTCGAGGCACCCGAGTCTGCAAAGGAGGCTCTTGAGAAGATGAACGGCTTTGACCTGGCAGGTCGTCCAATTCGTGTCGGATTAGGCAATGACAAATTCACAGCAGAGACAACCGAGCGCGTTCTTCAAAAGTTCCCTCAACACGGCAGGCAAGAAGGTTCCAGCATCTTCGGCTCAGGTGGCCGCGGCACTCACGCTGGTGGTGACGAGCGATTTGGCGGTGGCTCAAGTCGCGCCAAAGATCAAGGTCAAGGTCATGACGGTGCCATTGACTACGACGGTGGTGTTGTAATGACTGCCAGTAGGAGACAAGACCTCATGGCAAGCCTGTTGACTCGCCCGGGTGATCCTGCCGCTGCAAAGAAGGGAGCTGCTAATGTCAAGGCACCAATTGTCGCTGCACCTCGCCGTGAGGCTCCTCCAAATGTGCCTCAAGCCAGCCGATGCATCAAGTTGCACAACGTCTTCGATGCTGAAGAGTAAGTCTTTCCATCGCCAACTGGTCATGCATTCCGGCGCTAATACTCAAAAGGGAGGAAGCTGCCGTCGGTCCAGACTGGCAAAAGGACCTTACGGCCGATCTGAAGACGGAATGCGAAGACAAGTACGGCAAGATCAGCCACATCTCACTTGATCCCAATACCGGCGAGGCGTGGATCAAGTTCGAGCAGATTGCAGGCGGCCAAAAGGCCATGAAAGGTCTCAACGGTCGCTTCTTCGCCGGCCGAACCCTCAGTGCAGATTTCGTGGTTGACGCAGTCTACTCAAGCCTGTTCGGTCGTGCCAGAGCTGGCTAAGCGCGCGTAGGCACATCACTGCATCAAACGCTCCTCACTCGCAACAGATGAATTTATCGGTCAATAGTATCGACAACCTGCCTCTTTCACGACGGCTGATTGGCGCTCATAGGTCCTCCATTTCACGACAACACAATGACGTCTCGACACCTCCATCAATTCGGAAGATTTTGCATTCATGACTTTTCCTTGCTTCATGCTCACTTTTCACCAGCACTCCCGACTTGCAGCACACATGTCAGCGCTTCATCAAGCGGCTCTTCCAAACATGACTTAATGGAGCCCATCTCCCGGATGTGCTTCTCCAGCTTCAAAATAGTATTTGAAAGCATCGTCCCGAAACTGGTTTGATGATCGTTTGCATATTGGGAGATTGGTTAGCAGTTGTTTCCGGGACTGATTTAGCGACATTGAGTAGGTAGATGCTACGAACTGCGGTCATCTCTCATATAGGCCGTTAAATTACCAAAATTGTCTTCTCATTCCTTGGTGTGATTCTTGATTTGGAAGCTGATGGTTACAGTGGTCTATCGTTTCATCACGTTTAATCTCCATGTCATCTGAGGTTATACCTGGAGCCTTGTCATTGATGAGAGGTGTTCACTTTGGATCACTGAACTCCAAATTCTGGCCAAGGTATGTCCGGAAACCTTGCAACTTTATCGTCTTCGCTTTGGATTGTGCTATGCACTTCAAGAGCGATGACTGAGGGCTGGTCAGTGATGGGAGTTCGCGTACAGCTTCATTTGAACTTTCCACCTGAGACTCCGTATCGCGCATTTCTCTTAACCTCTCGAACGAAACTGAACCTGGAGGTCTTTTTAATATCGCAGCTTGAGCTTCTCGCGCACAAACTCAAGTGCAGGTGAAGATTGGCCTGCCCCATTTCCTCGATGGTTGCAGGTATAGATGGGGTCGAAATTTCTTACCCGACTTTGCGATGCTGTCCACCTCAAAAATCATATGGCCCTTTGGTTCACTGGCTTCAACGTCTCCTGAGTTGTGCTAAACCCTCTGCAGTACTTTGTTGTTCCACTTGCCACTGTAGCGGTCGCGGTCGAAGAATGTCGAAAGCTTCCAAGTTTCCACCCCATCGCTAGAAATCACTAATTCGAACCTAGCGCCTGGCTGGATGTGTCATATGAAAAGCTCACAAGCGGGCAAAAGCTGTTGTAGGTTACTTTGCCAAGAGATTCCGCTGCAACCAAGCGAAAGTTCCGCCATGCCCAGGATCTTATGGCGGTAGTGGTCCATCACGGTGTTCTAGCATCAGGTTCTTGAACCACACCCCCCGACACTTTGGCCATCATTCTTTACTATGATGGCTAACGCAGGCGACGCCGTTGCAGTTTCTCTTGTCTTCTTGGCTGCTCGTGTGGGTGAAATTTCTGACTTCGGTGGGTACTTGACAAACCAGAGACTGCAAGTGCATAAATCTCACGACTCCCTTGCGCGGTGTCTGCTGGTGGTACCTCCAAGAAGAGCCTGGACGTTACTCGAAACTTGCTATCACCATGTCTCCCATCTCTGCTTCATTTTTGCTGTTGGTTTCTCTGGCCTCTGCTCAGAGCACAGTCACTATCACCAGAAACACGGCCTCGTCGTCAACTGCGACTTCGACTTCAACGTCCAGCACGTTGCAAACTTTGGCCAGCAGCTCCACTGCTGCTCAACAGACTACATCCGCTTCACGGAATGCCTCTCCCTCTGCCTCGATCACTGCAATACCAACAATAACAGCAGTGACGGGATGCCATATGCACGAGACTGTCCAGTACTGCATGGCAGGCACGGCAGAGTATCAGGTCCTGACCACAGCGACAGGCACTTCGCCTTTGCCAGCACAGTATACAGGATGTCATGTGCACGAAAGCGAAATATTTTGTATTGCGCCATCTGGCGCTGAAGTGGAGTTGCAGCTTGAAGGCAGTGAGGCTGCCGCGAGCACGGGCACTGGAGCTTCTGCAGCTTCTGCAGCCAAAGAACAAGATTGCCATTACCATAATGGTGTCGAGCATTGTGTTGGTGGAGATGAAGATGAGGGGACTCCCAGTTGTGGAAAGGTCGAGAGGGAATACAATATTCCATTGCGAGTTGGTCTGCTGTTTGTCATCTTGGTGACTAGTGGCATGGGTAAGCTGTCCCCCAAATTTACCCATTTTCGAAGATACTGATTCGATATTTTTGAACAGGCGTCTTTGGTCCAATTTTGTTGACTTCTTTCACCAAGATCAAGGCGAGCCATACAGCTTTTATTGTACTCAAGCAATTCGGAACCGGTGTCATCATCTCAACTGCATTTATCCATTTGTACACGCATGCCGACTTAATGTTCACGAACAGATGTCTCGGTGAATTGTCCTACGAATCAACGACCTCGGCGATCCTAATCGCTGGCTTGTTCCTCTCTTTCCTCGTCGACTACCTTCTACACCGCTTCGCCCAATCGCGGAGTTCAAAGACCGCACTGGCAGATCCAGAAGAAAGACCGGCCTCCAACTCTTCGGATGGAAAGAAAGCGCGCCCTGCAATGTCAACTAGCCCTTTGCTCACGCACAGCCATGCCACATCAGACGCTGAAAGATCATCAGCTCTAAACGTCTTGATTTTGGAAGCGGGAATAGTCTTCCACTCTCTCTGTAAGCATCTCACCACTTGTCTCGTCATCTTTCCAGACGATAGAAATAACTAACAGAGCCACCCTAGTGATCGGCCTCACCCTAGTAGTAGCCCCGGATGCGACCAACGGTTTCCTCCTCCTCTTCATCGTAATAACCTTCCATCAAATCTTCGAAGGAATTGCCCTAGGCGTCCAAATTGCCTCTCTCCCTGACCCCACAACCTCCCTCTTCAACAAGAAATACCTCATGGCAACGCTCTTCGCACTCATCACACCCACTGGCATGGCCATTGGTATCGGCGTGTTGCAACATTTCAATGGCAATGACAAGGGTACTCTCATTGCCATTGGGACGCTTGATGCTTTCAGTGCAGGGATTTTGGCGTGGGTGGGTATTGTGGAGATGTGGGCTGCGGATTGGGTTTTTGGGGGTTTGAAGGATGCGCCGTTGCTTAGGACTTGTTTGGCGATGGCGGGGCTGGTTGCGGGACTTGTGCTTATGAGTGTGCTTGGGAAATGGGCTTGATGGTTTGTGGGTAGGTTGAACTCTTGTCGGTCGTTTTTCATGTTGTTGTTTTGGGCTGCACTTTCTTTTAGCAAAATCTCGTTCATGAACGAGAAAAGAGTTGAATTCTCTCCTTCATCTCGCTAGGCTTGGGTACCATATACTCTTGGACAAATCCAAGTATAAAGACAATTATAGGACAAAAGTCATCTCTCCATCCCTTTTATCTCACTCTCGCCAGAAGTTCTGATACCCCTCCCGCCACTCCAATCTCGAATCCAAATTCTCCCTCAAAATCCTCATCCTCCTCGCAAGCCTCTCCCTCCCACCCCCAAGCCCGGCATCAACCTCCCCGCTCCTCCATCTCCACAACGGCTCCAACGGGAACTCATTCTTGGATCGGACCCTCGTCTTCTCCAAGAAGAACTACAGCGACTCGGGCACCAGCTCCAAATGCTCGTCGCCGAGCCAGGTTTCCACGCAGAGATACTCGTCTTTCCATGTGGAGATTATGTCTCCCCACCATTGCTCGGGCCGATCGCCCCGATACTTGAGGTATGCGGGAGACCAGACGCTGATCCTTGGGTTGATGGGGAGAAGCATCTGGAAGGGAATGGAGAAGGATTCGAGGCGGAGGAAGGTGAATTGGGAGAAGGGGAGGTCTGTGGCGGCGCTTTTGAACCCCTTGAGGAAGAGGTAGGTGGAGTCCTCGTGGGTGTAGGGGTTCGGAAATAAGGGATAAAATTCTATCCCCTGTTCATGGTATTTTGTCGATAGCTAGGGTCATTATGGTCAGTTTTGGTTTCTTCGGGCTTAGGTTTGATAGGAGTTTGTGGTTTCCGAGAGAGAGTAAGGAGGAAAGAATTACTGTGACGACTGTGACCCAATCATTCTGGTCAGGTTCGCTTATGCAAAGTGCCATGTGGCACGCTGCGTTTCCGGGCGGCCTGAGGTATTGGTGGCCGTCTTGTAGGCAGCCAGCGCGACTTTTCATTGAGTATAGTTTGCCTACTGGCGAGAGGGTATTGCTTGTGGCCATGGCGAATGTGATGATCGCGATGGTGGAGAATAGAATCGAGGCCAGGCATCAGTGGAAGATAGCAACGAAGCCACTAGTGCAGATCTATCATGTTCTATTCTGGATCGTGGTGAGGACTTGGAAGGGAATGGGAAATTTTGATACACCGAAACCATGTCGGCGACAGCGAATCTTTCCGACGCATGCTTGTTTTCAGATAATTTGATCTGTGTGATGCATGTGGTAGATGCCTTCATCGATGTGTTCTCTAGACTTAATTTCTATACCGTATCATAGGGTTTTCCATCTCTTTTGTGGTTCGAGATATGTATCGTCCCTGGCGGTCAAAATGATGCTACGTCTCACAGTATTAATAGCCTCCATATCAGCAGGACTATCTTGTTGTCCAATGTGCTAAGAAGAATCAATTGCTTATCTTTTGAGGCTCTGAATAGCTTCGAGGAATTGCATTAAACCAGAGTGGAAGTCGTATACTATGGAGTCCCAGCCCATGATTATTGCCGTTAGCAACCATATGCAAGATCTCCATAGTATTTTCGAAAGTTATCCATCGGTATGCAATAGTCAAGCTGCTCAGTGCTTTTCCTTTATGTGCCGTGGTGATGTTGATGTAGAAGGAAAAGGTCGTGGTTCCTCTTTTTCATAAGAAGTGCCGAATTGCGACCGTGTTGGTCCACCCCAAAGTTGACCGCATCAGAACTACACCCGCGTTAGAAATGCCAATCCCACGTTGCCAATCCCCACAGCATGGACTCACCTTGGTATATGATTTTCCACCGTAACGGGAGAGCTATCGAGACACAATGAGCTGGGGCCGCTCGTCATCTCCACCTCTTGCTGTATGGCCAGAGTATGCTCCGCGGACTGCAATCTTCGACTGCCTTCGAGACATCCCTCTTCGCATGTCAGAGCTACGAAATGCCCTTTCCATAGCTCTATATTACCCCTGTTGCAGATATCGCCTCGTCGGTTCCGTTATTTGCGCCCTGGCGACCATAAGCGATGTCCAAAATCGTCTCCCACGCTCAAAACCCGAACGGGTTCGGTGTCGACAATCTCGACAGCAAGAGTAGAAAGGGGAACATGGTGCCGAAAGACCTCACTTGCTGGAAAAGGTGCATGTGCACCGTCTGGCGTCCGAATTCGAAAGCACCACAAGGCTTCCAGCCCCCTCGCGACCACCGAGGATGCCTGCGTTCCATCCACACGGTCGCTGGCCTAGTCAGCCAACGGATCGGGACCTACTGAGCGGTTTCTGGGCCATTTGGAAGGGTGGTCTCCGCTGGAGAGTCACTGCCTGATGACATGACAGCAACAAGCTGCTGACAACCCCCCCATGAACCATCCACAAGACCGCGCAGCTGGCCCAGGATTGGATTCAAGGAACAGACACAGCCTGCAGACCAGTGTAGGCGTTCGTGGGCATACTCGGCGTCTGAGACCCATAGTTTTGGAAGACTCCTCTCGTCGGTCACAACATCCCCCTCACTACTCGATTCGGCCCCCGATCACTCTGCCTAGCTCGCCTACCTCGTTATCCATCTTCTCGCGATCCTCAAGAGCCTCATACAACCCGTTTGCAGTACTGCACATCGGGTTTACGCCTGGGTCTGACGGGTTGAATACAAGACACACTCAAAGGGAGCCGCGGGAATATGAGCGGCATCTGGAGTCCTCAAACTAATCTCTCCAATCGATTCTGGGTGGCAGAATCAGGTGGGCGACCGATGTAGCCTCCACCTTTGGCACCACTGCATGACTGCTAGCCATTCGGTCCGCCACTCCCTACCGCCAGGATTTGCGATCCCATCGACTACAGGCCCTACCTCAGATCGGCTCAATGGCCGCGCCCCTCACAAGGAATGAGAAGGAGCAGAAATTGGCAGAGAAGTCGTTGACACCCGGATGATGGCACATTCCAACAAGAGCGCGACGTACGAAACCCTCGTTCGGACTACCCATTACACCGCACATGGCACACTGCCCAGCGCGCCTCTCCACAGGTGACCGCATCACTGACCATAAGGAGCAGGATCAGACAAGTCCATATAGCTTCTTCGTCACGGAAGCCTATTGCGTCCCAGGATTGAGGAAACCACAGCGCAAATAACCCGGGCAGTGGCACACCTCTGGATGTACCTGACCGTTGATGCGCCGTAATACGACGACGCCATTGTTAAAGAGAGCGTATATTGCGGAGCTTTGCAACGGGACAAGGCTCACTGCAGTAGCAGTCCACCAGTAAAGGGATTCCACCAGCAAAGGGAAGAGTGATGTGAAGAGAGCATGTGAGACTGAGGATTGGAAAGACCAGCCTTAAAAGAAAGAATGGACAAGACTTGCAACAGTTCACGGTAGAAGTTCCAGGCATTGCATGGTTGTAGGTACGAGAAGCAAGGATGTCGATCATGTCAACATATTCGCGGTTTCGAAACCGTCGGAAGGTGTCGTACAAAAGTCCGGCAATAGCAAAAGATTGCCACAGCTCCCGTCTTACAGATTCCAAACAAAAGCGAGCCCGATGCCACGGGATCTCATAACATCAGGCCTGGAGGTAGATGATCCGTTGACGCTAGAGTTGACAGGCAGAATGAGAGATCAGCCGGCAAGACTTGTCCTGGAAAGAACGAAACCGATCTTCAGGGGGAGTCCTTGGGCAATACGGCAAACAAAGCCTGCAAGTCTGCATGCGAAGCTTCGGATGGGCATATGTACCGGACAGAAGTACAACTACACATGTTCTATTTCTGTGTATGCAATTATACTTCTGTCCGATACATATGTCCATCCAAAGCACCTAGATTTGTGAAGAAGATATCCGGAACTTGAGGCGGTGTTCTTGCCACCCACATTTCGCTCACAAGCCATTTGCATATGTGGACGGCACACGCTTCAAATCTCTGCGCTCTTCTAGCGCTATGAGGTATGTTGATTCACATACCCCAGTTTCATTGCTCAATCTTGACAGTGGAATTGTATGAAGACTGCCGCAGGCTTTGAATTGGCGGGGAAAAAAGCACGCAACGAAGGCTTCGAGATCTCTGACGCCCCTTGGCATTGTTGGGACCACTTATTAGAGGTGAGCCTTTCGATGTAGACTCTCTAAGTCTGCTAGGCCTGGCTTTCACCTCTACTGTGGATACAGACAGAGCAGTCTATTTCAAGGGGCGATCGCCTCGTGTGCAATTGCATGAACCGCTCTGCCTGGTCTTCTGGATATTGCTTCGTAATTCGGAAACCTTGTTCGTGGAGTTTCCTTTCTTCAAACCCAAGAAAACCTAGAACCTGTGTGTTCAAATGCGTTGAGTGCCCTCTGTTCTCGGAATTTCTGCTTTTCTTTAGCCTCATGTAAGAGCTTGGTCAGTCTTGGAAGACTCTAATTTCCTAATCTTTTCATGGTTCAATATCGTGCTTAAGAGGAGGTCATAACGCGTGGCAGGTCTTCACCATCTCGCTATCCAGGACGAAATGGCGATGGGTTGTAGGGTTTTCCGACTCCCAAGTCGAGTAAGAAGAGGTCCAAGGCTACCAATTTCGCTTGCATGCCTACGTGCTGTCTCAACAAGATGCAATATTCTTGCATTGCGAGACATCTACCATTAGGATCTACGAACATGCTATTGCAAAACGGTCATTCCTTCTTCGATCGCTTTGTTCGGGTATCTTTATCTTCGTCGCGGGATATGGTTTGTCAATCCAAGACGAGGCAGAACTGAGGTTTCCTGCCAATTATCGGGTTCCAATGGGGCTTCATGGTCCTGGCCGGCCATATTAAGAGCATAGGGATCTCAATGCAGAAAGTTGGCTTCAGCGCATTGCTGTCTGATAGACTTGCGCCTCGAATGTCGCAAGATGTGATCGTGTCATTCCTCAGGTCTCAGGTTGTTAGCAATCGTCGCAATCTATCGAGATATCCAAGAAGGCAACAGACCTCCCACCGTTTCGCCAATCATGTGTATGGTCTGTGACGATGTCTCTTAGCGCTCTTCCGCCGGTCGTTGCGATCGCATAGACATGTCTAACAGCCTCGGTGGGCTCCTTTCCAGGGTGGACTATGAGCCGGAGGGACGTTTGGCCTTTCCGCCTGTTCAGTCAAGTATAAAGGCACCAGGGAAGGTTGAAAAGATTCTGCTGGTAAACCGAGTCTCAAATATTGTAGACATGCTCGCAGACCACCGGTTTCTACATATCGCTGGTGATCTGTCTGGTCTATTAGCCCTTTTTCTGTCCAGAGAGTCTGTAGGTAGGTATGCGTACGACCAATCCTCTGCGCTGGACTATATGATCATGCAGCCCATGCGGCAGCATGCACTCTCTATCTCTTGCTCCTTTGGCGGTGGTGCTGGCTGGGCGGCGGCGACGACGGCGCGGTCTTCTTCTCTGTTGTGGGCTGGGGAGGGAGGCGTGAGGAGCTCATCGCTGGCTCTCGCCACCGGGTGAGAGTGGAGAGGATGGAGTGACCGGGTCGCCGCTCTCGTAGTGTTGAACTTGATGCTACGAGAGGATTGGCTACCATCTTGAGGGTCGTGCAGAGTGTGCTGAACATGCTCTAGACTTACTTTTGAGAGGTGGCGGTCATTGCGACTGGTGAGCGGTTGTTTGCTTGTTCTCAATAGACGGTTGTAGGGCTTTGTGTGGTTCTAAACATCAGTTCGTTGCCGCCAAACTTTGTCAGGCAGCCAGAGCTTGCTAGGGTCGTCGAGAGAGAGAAGCTTATTTGGGAGGGGTATATATATTAAAAGGTTCGAACCTTTGGTATCGACAAGCTCTCTCTCTCTCGACTCGCCCGCTGCCGGATCCGGATCTGGACCTGGACTCATCCATTCAGAACCACGCTAACGAGTTTACACAGGTTGTCACACCAATCACTGCGGTTCAATCCGCTAGACAATTACATTCTGTCCAATCTTTTTTTGTCATTCTTCAGGAGATCTGATGAGGCTTGAATTTTGGAGTTTGTGTATTTTATGGACTGCTTAAGGTAGGAATGTGGACGAAAGTGAAAATCGGCTTTTCCTGCTCTCTTTTTCTGGACAGGTCTAGCATTCATCGAAGACCAGGGATGTCACTCAATTCGGGTGCTCATCGAGAAATGTATTACACGAGTTTTTCGCTCGCCAAGTCACGGTCAAAACTCGATTACAATTGATTCACAGATCTCACCGGGTCTTGCTGGGCTTGTGAATTGACATTGGTTGAATCTTGCGATATTAACAAACGCTCTCTCTTTCGACTCGACTTGCTGCCGGACCTGGATACTGACTGTTCATCATCCATTCGGCCGCTCGCTAATGTCACTTCAGTGCGTATTGGCGGTTCAAGCTCATCTACTAGTTTCTTTCTTGCCCCTTTTCCGTGCGGACTGTGATTTCTGTCATTTGCCATCGGCCACACGATGTGACTATAGCATATCTCGCCATTGAAGATGCTTGTTACTGAGATTACGGATGTATTTAAAGTTTTTGGGCCTGTCTGAGTGGCATGTGGCGTGGTCTTGAGACTGAACACTGTGATCGAGTCTCCTGGATTGAGATTTTTGGGTCTATGAGTTGAGCTGCGAAGGTAGGTCACCAATGATAGAAAGACTGATCGGGAATGAGATAAAGTGTATGGTATGCTCTGCTATGCTGAGGATTGGCTTGTTTGGATGACAGAGCGTTCGGCGAAGGTGCTTGCATAGAGAGTTCGTCGGTCTCTGGTATTTCAAAGTCGCCGCGTTCACTTTCTACCGTATACGAAAATCTTCTCTCATCCAAATCACGACACCAACCACATCTCTCTATCAATTGGCTACCATTCACCACACACGGCAACAGCTAACAGCATACAGCAAACAAACAAACAACAACAACAGCAACAACAACAACATTATCACCATCACACCACTACCACTACCACAATGTCCTCCAACTTCCCCCAACCCTCCAATTTCTCTAACGACCCTCCCATCGATCCTCCCGCCAATCCCTCCTCTGACGCCTCCTCCAACTCCTCCAACGAGAGTGAGTCCTCACGGAGCTCGGAGTACACGGATACTCCACCAATAGATGACGAGAATTTTGACGCGGACGAAGAGGACAACGGAGAGGACGCTGCCGCCGCCAACACCACAAACATCAACGGTGACAGCAGGCCACTCAGCGGTCTGTGGTATGGAGAGCATGGGATGGATCGTGCAGCCTGGAAGGCGAGGAGCAGATTTGTGTGGTTGAGTCGGTGGAGGAGAGTGCTGAGGGTTTGGCTTCGGAGGAGGAGGGTCGGGGCTGCGTGGGGCCCGGTCCTGTTGGAGTATCTGTTGAGGAGGATCGTGGGGTTTTGCGTTGCAGTTTTGAGGGTTTTGAGGATATGGACCACGCTGGGAGGGGGGTTCTTTGGTGCTCTTGCTCTTGCGAGGAAGAGGAGGGGGGATGATGATGAGAAGAGGGGAGGGCAGAAGAGGAGAAGGATGTAGGTGGTTCTCGGGCGTTTGGGGAGGGGACGTGAGAAGAGGAGGTTGTAGGAGTACTATCTGATGCGTCTGGGGAGGTTTGGGTGTCGGGGATTGTATAATAGATGGAGATTGTTCGATACCTGTACAGTTGAACGATCTCCCTTCTCGATTCCCTCAATCGAATCCGCCAGCATAGGTCCCTCGAGTCCCAGCTAGCGCAAGTCGATATACATGATCTTAATCGAAGCAAGTGGTATTCGATCTCGCTTTCAACCAGACGACCATCTCTCGTCTGCTCCCAGACTTCCACGTAGCTTGATTCGAGAAAGCACTTGGTAAAGCGCATCACAGCGTCCCTAGATATTTTTATAAATAGAGGAGAGGCTGGGTCTCTAGGCGGATCCGATACCGAATGGGAATCATAGGCTCTCAAACAATAGAAGTTCTGGCTCAGCGTTATGTAATTATTGCCTTTGTGCTGTTCGGATCCAGAACCTGGTGTTTGCTTTATTGCATAGCCTTTTATCTGATGATGAAATATCTTGCTTTTGCATCTACGCTTGATGATATCAATCAAGGCATAAGAACTATAAATGAAATGGGAAGCTGAAGGACTACAGCAACTTCCCAACCCAGATTTACTGCAATACAAACTGCTTCGCCATTTTCGAATTGGAGAAGTCCCGGCTCAGCCTTGTCGTATCCGAGACTCCATCTTATTCCTATCAGATTTGAGGATCCGGCACTATATGACTCGAACAAACCATGGGAAGAGGGATAAGACAGAGGTCAGCGATCTATGTATTGGTAATCAAAAATAAGCATCAGAATTCTTCCTCTACCACGCTCTTGCTAATTTTAGAGATTGAAGCTAGCTTGTTTGGAATGTCACATGAGGGCTAGATAGATCGAATTAAAAACATGGACCTCCGCTCTTCATCCAGCCGTCTCACCTACATCGCACCTTTGATGGAGACTTGCAACTCCTGCGAAGTAGATCTTTCTCCACATAGCATCAATTCTTCGCTTGCACTAATCCTGGATGTTAACAGTTTTTCACTTCATCTACGATCACGAAAGTGTACTGGCAGCTATTAGGAAAGTCGTAAAAGTACAGATATGATTGACACGAGCTCGGATGTCCTGCCGCTGCTGACGAGAATGACCCGATGACGCTCTCGCGTCCGCAGCGCCGTTCCATCACGTGCTCTTACACCTTAGACCTTGAGGCTGTGCACCAGGAACAACAATTCCTACATCCCGATCATGTCTTCCAAGAAGCCTCAGAACGATAGTATGCAGCCTGTACGAAATGATTCTGGCATCCGTGAGCAACCCGTCATCAAGTGTCTCCCGTACGAGCTCTGGAGACCACAGGTGTACGGCATTCATAACCAAGGATGGACGATATTAGATCTTCTAGGAGCCTACACTCATCCCACACCTCTCGAACTCTCCTATCCGTCTCTAAAAGACGCGGCGCCTTACGGATATCTTGGTGGGCCACCATCAAATCCTTCCAAGTCACCATCGGATATTTATACAGCCATCACAAAGCTATTCAAAGACGCCAAAATCTTCTTCGCTCTCGATTCAGAGTACAAGATGAAATACAACAGAGGAGATTCTGAAGCAGGATATACAAAGATCAATGGCGAAAAAGAGTTCCTCACGATCCGTGATCCAAAGTCTGAGCTCAGCACGCCCGCCGAAGTCCGCTCAAGCGGGGCCGAGGCTTGGAGAGAGATGTATGAGCTTATGCTTGAGACTCTGGCAAATCTCGAGGTTGCGTTGAAACTACAGCCAGGGGTTCTGCAGCGGTACTGTGAGAATGCGAGGAATCTGGGTCATGTGGATGGATCTTCTATGATTCGGATCTTTCGGTATGAGAATGATACGGAGCTCAAGGTGCTTGCTGAAGGTGTGTACCTATTTATCTACATCCATCTATTTCAATCTTACAACTGGATCGTCCTTTTGTTTCAGTCAAAGAAAAGAATACACTAACGATTTTCATAGCGCATCGCGATCTAGGAATCTTGTCGCTTGTAATCGGCGATAAACCTGGCTTGGAAGCCCTCGATAAGACTAGCAACTTCTTCATCCCTGTGGAGACTAGCTTCAAACCGGGCATGTGCACGCTCATGGCAGGTCGTGAGCTCGAATATTTCTCGAACCACATCTACGAGGCTGCAGCTCATAGAGTGGTCTCCTACGGTCCAAAACAAGCAAAACTCGGTGTCAGTCCCTCCATGTCCAAGGAGCTTCTCGGAAATCTCCTCGGCCGATTCGATCGTTTCCAAAAGCCGAAATACAGATACTCGATCGTTTTCATACTGCGTGCCGATAAAGAGGTAACGATTGATTACGGGTCACTTTCAAGCCCAGTCACTGGTGATGTCGCTTCGAAAGCGGATGGACCTAGGACGGCAGCTGAGTTGTTTGAGAAGATTAGGAAGGCCCACTTCAATGTCAATACGCAAGTACAAGATCGTGAGAGGCAAAAGGAACAGCTGAAGTCAGTAGCGAAGACGAACAAGGCTGAGGAGGAATTGTATGAACCTCCGCCACACCCACCGCCTAGCAGAATGAATTGATCAAAAGTCGATGCATATTTTGGACGGGCCATTGCATAGAGCTGTGTTTGTCGGTTGCAAGAGAGTGATCTTTGCACTTTTGTTCCATCACTTGCATCCTCGTTCAACCTCATTCCTGTTCCAGGCTGGATCCTGGCATGCCGACTTGAGCCCGCGTGACTTGTTTCTGTTCGTGGTTTTAGCGTGGATCTTGTTATTCCGCCTTGTTACCCTTGCTGGAAAGCTGAAGCATCATCAGCGTTAGTCTGGACGAGATGAGTAGAAAGCTCGTTCCACGTCCGTCAGCTCAGCACCAAGGTCCAAGGGCTCACACGCAATGATGATGCGGTCCAGGAATGATTGATACTACGTTCCACGTCGAAACAAGGTAGATATGTGGCGCGCTTGAGGGTCATCAGGGAGGAAGAAGCGCATGGGAGGGCTCGATGCAGAAGACGCTGGCAACGAGGGCAGTGCCCTATCAGAGTTTTGCTTGATGACAGGGCGAGGGAAGCGGAGGTGAGCTGGACTCGCAGTGTGGTGAATTTGTTGGATGGCGCACACGTGACTCGACGGAAATTGACTTTAGGTAGTACTAGTAGTAGTTCAAGGTGGCGAATCAATGATGCCCATGTCCAGGTCTTAGTAGAGCATATACCTAGTGATCCCAGACTCTACATCCAACTGACAAACGCTCATTCGAAACTCCCGCGACACGAAGTATCGACAACTATCGCGTCCAAACAAGCGGCAGCAGACGAACATCCAATCCATCTCATCTTTCTCAACCCGCAGTCCTCCCGTTTGGTCAGCCCGCCTCGTCATCCCCATCCGTCGACCCCTAACCGCGAAGATCCGATAAACACAAATCTCGAAGAAAGCGCATCGCGCCTCCGCCAGCAACTGAGAAGACTTTTTTGGCTGCTGCACGCAGCAGTTCCCAAACAATGGCCTTCAATACCACGGCTTCCTCCTTCGCCCTGCCTCCTCTACCGGAATACCAGCTGAAGCCGTTACCGGACCTGATCTGGTGGTGTCCCGACTATGCCCTCACGCTTGTCCTTCCTGTTCTCGCATACTGGATCGTCTCTCTTTTCTTCCACCTCATTGATACCTATGATCTATTCCCGCAATACCGTCTCCACACTCCCGCCGAACTGCTGACTCGCAATCACGCTTCGAGAGCCGATGTCTTCAGGGATGTCCTTCTTCAGCAAGCCATTCAGACTGTGTTCGGCTTGGCTCTGACTGTCTTTGATCCGGAGCCCACATTCGGAAAGGAGAGCTACGATGTTGCTGTATGGGCTCAAAGGATACGGATAGCGGAGAGGGCAATCCCTACTGTTCTGCGTGGATTGGGTCTTGACGCGATTGGATTGGCAAAGAATCTCGCGCCGTTCTCCCCGACAGCCGCAGCAGTTCTAGCGGGAGGACAATATCCATCCCTTCAGCAGATAATCACAATCGACGGAGAAGCCATCTCTGCTCCGGCTTTTGCAATATGGGAGGTCACTGCTGCAAAGGCTATATACTACTGGTTGATTCCAGCTTTACAATTCGGCGTTGGAACGCTCATCGTTGATTCATGGCAATACTTTTGGCATCGTGCCATGCACATGAACAGATGGTTATACAGTATGTAAAAGTCTTGTTCGACCAATTTCTTGCAGCTATGCTAACTTGATCGAAGCCACATTTCATTCCCGGCACCACCGTCTCTACGTTCCGTATGCCTACGGCGCCCTTTATAACCACCCAGTGGAGGGATTCCTTCTTGATACCCTAGGCACAGGTCTCGCATACTTGGTCGTGGGCATGTCGGTTCGACAGAGCATGTGGTTCTTCACCTGCAGTACCATCAAAACCGTTGATGACCACTGCGGTTACAGACTTCCCTGGGATCCATTGCAGCACATCACCAGCAACAACGCCGAGTACCATGATATTCATCACCAGAGCTGGGGCATCAAGACTAATTTCAGCCAACCTTTCTTTACATTCTGGGACCGCTTGTTAGGGACAATGTGGACCGGTGGCGATGTCAGTGTGCGATATTCAAGGTCGAAGAATGCTGCGGAGGCCAAATACAATAGAACACACCTTAGTGCAGACTCTGCGGCAATCGAATCCGAGAAGACGACTGAGTCAACAGCACCGTACGAAGAGCCAGATCATCTTCAAGCCAACGAGCTGGCGTCAATCCCGCCTCGGACACCTCAAGGAAAAGCGAGAGCCCAGGCTGTGGCAGGACGACAGCAGGTCCTAGATGATAAAGAAGGAGGCGGCGCACAAGTCCTTGCCGAAGAAGCGGATGAAGAGCGGAGAGCTCAATCTGCACTTCGGAGGAGCACGAGGAAGAAGAACAGCATCAGCAGCGAGGCTGCGATGAAAGGACTCAAGGATCGAGTATCTGGAAGCTTGCCAACAGGAGTCCCAAGGGTGGACTCCAGGAGGTAGAGCTCTCGAATTTTCCGCACACAAGTTTCGCTTAATACCCGTTCTCTTCTTCCGTTGTCGGTCTCATTGATCTCGTTCCGAGCCTTGTGGACACTTTTTTGGATGACTCGCTGATCTTTTGGCGCTCGCTCACCAGTATGTATTTTAGGGTGGATTGCGTGATTATTGGTATTAGGATGATATGGGACGATGGATTGAATAAGGATTGAATCAGGAAGAATGGAAGGGAAAGAAAGGAATTGGCGAATTTAATGTCTAAAAACCTGACTGGCTACAGGTCTACAGGCTCAACACTCGCTACTTCCTCTTTGTGGAGTAATTATGTACAGCCAATTTTAATCTGTGACTCCAATGGGCAGCTGTTTCGGCCGTGGTGCACCTTTGCGACTTCTGAACGGGCTCTCCAAACCGGTCAATGTTCATGGTGGAATATGCCAGTCGTTTCTTTATCCCACCTGCAGTTGCTATCGTAGTTGTGATGTATCGTGTCGAATGTTGCCTTCTTCTTATGCTGGATACTCCACCGCGAATGTTTACACGACGAATATAGGACGTTCTTGTAAACGATTATCCATGTGCATACGCCCTTTTCATCCGTACAGCCTGTGGAGAGTGTTGGTGCGGAGGTACGAGAGAGCCTACTACAAATTCAATCGTATTATGATTTTTCTTGGTTCGATTTCTTTTGGGGATCCGAGTTTCTCGGACTGTGGGTTTGTGCTTGCTTGCTTGCTTGTTTCTCTCTTTTTCGAGGCGGGAATGGGTGGATGGGTGGACCTGTGGGAGGGAATTTGCTTTTCTTGATTGCTTTGTTGCCGTGCTTGCCTTTCCCCCTCCCTTTCTTGTGCTGTGTGTGCTCTTTTGGCGTGGGTTGGGTTGGGGTTGTTGGTGTGAGTTTGGAAACCTTGCTGGTTTGTTGCGAGGATTGGTGATGCGTCTGTGGCTTTTTGGTGGGATTACATGGTAAGATGTTGAGATGTCATCGTTGCCTTGTTCACGCCTGTGAAATTGTCTTGGTGGCAGTCGCGTAGTTTAAATTTGGTTGGTGCTCTGGAGGGGTATCGGGAAGGAATGACGATGGGGAGAGAATTGTCAGCTGCAACTAGCTGTAGACTCACATACCTATCGACGCATACCGTCTGATCTGAAATCATGAGGATGCCTACGGACTAGAAAAGCTCACCATACAGGAGTAAAACATTGTGGCTTCGATTTCGACACTCCCCCAATCCTGTCCTGTCATGACATGACTGCGAGACGCGGAGTA
Source organism: Venturia asperata (assembly GCA_003689335.1). Taxonomy (NCBI): domain Eukaryota; kingdom Fungi; phylum Ascomycota; class Dothideomycetes; order Venturiales; family Venturiaceae; genus Venturia; species Venturia asperata. The sequence continues at coordinate 213,890 of QWWL01000034.1, forward strand.
CAATCTTATTTGCAAACTATCCCGCACCAGAGGTATGACGGGTATCGACATGTCGAGTCATGAGGTAGGACGGAACAAGGCTGGATCGCAGCCGAACCGACTAGTTCGAACCAGACGGCTTGCCGCATCCAAACCGAACTGTACCCGCCGGAGGGATCGGGTGGCTGAAGGCTGAAACTCTGTCATCTGTTCGTTGCGGCGGGGTTATGTGGTTGAGTCTGGGAATGGCCCTGGATACTCTGGAGGGATTACTTCAGATGTTCTTCGAGAATGGTGTAGCGGCATAGCCTGCTTGGTATTGAGTCTTCTCATTCTTCTCAGATCAGTAGTGAGTGATGACTGTGTAATACTTTTCTGCTTTGGACGTGATAGGATTTAATATTGAGATCGGGTAGATGGCGAAGGAGGTTTTCGAGGTATCGCTGAAAGCGGATGTGTTCCATGATTGCAAAAGAAAAGTTGGAATCCAAGGGCTTGACAGCTGAGCGATTTTTGGCTGTTCGATTCCTGACGCCAGTTACATGCGCGTTTGGCTGTCGACGATCAGGTCATTGATACAGCGCTTTCGGTCCATTCAGATGAGAGCGCTTGAAGCTACTCACAGTATGCACATACACGGTCGATCGAAAGACAAGGGTGTGTCTGATGTGGAGGTGAACCGGTCTTGGTGAACCGGTCTTCGTGAACGTAGGGAGAAGACATGACGAAGGCCGATGATGTCGACATAGCGTCTTTCTGAAAGGTGTTAATGGCTTTGCTGCTAACATCTACTGAACCGTAAAGTAGCTTGAAATGAGCCGTCCCAAGTGATCCACAGGCGACGCAAGGTAGCAGGGAGGGATGCTGTGTGTCAGGGTGCCATAGGCAAGATGGATGAGGTGATTTTCGTACGACTGTATACACAGTAGTCTTCGTCGATCCAACGCTGTGTTTGCTTCGGAAGTCGGAATGAAGCGAGTGGATCCCGTCTTGGAATTCAAGAGCATCTTGATTGCCTTTTGCAATCAAAGAGCAAGATGGATCCTCACCGCCAGTTTTGTGGCCTGCCGCCTGTAACCACCATACCCTGGTCGGACTTTGTGCTCGCGGATACCATTGTCTTGAGAGCGTGCGGTAGAGCTACAACATACGAGTAACATGCTGTTCGTGCAACATGTTTTTGCTCAATTGGAGCTAAGGCCACCCGGCATTTTGGGTAGCTATATGCAACCGGTTTAACGATGCTGTAAGAGGCTGTAAGCTTCGATGAATGCTCATATAATTACTCGCTAATGATAGAGGGGCTCCCAGTCGATGCAGGCATGGGGTTTGGGAACGAATGTGGGAGCCGTAATCCCGAGGCGGCGAGAGTGGGAAGTGGGCTTCTATCAATCGGAGCGTACTCGGATCTCGGATGACTTTCACTTTCTTTTCAGTTGCACCCTCACCACGTCTTTGACCGTTGCTGACGTTGGAAGTGCGTGAAAACTTGACAAACAGGGCAAGCTGAAACAGCCGCTTCTGACGGACCCAGCAAGAGAGCGGAGCCAAAGAGCATTCTCAAGGCCTCTTATGGACAAAGGCCGGCTGTCCCGATGACAGAAATAGTCAAGATCCACTTCATGATGGAGCTCGGCTGAGGCGCCACTCGGCAGAAACAAATGGTTGCTTTCTTTTGGAGTGACACTGCAGCAGGCCAAGCTCGTAATTGTGGACAATATTGATTTTGATGGTGTTTGCAAAGAAACCCCGGCACACGGCGACATGGCGACATGGAGGCGGTGAGATGGTCCTCGATATGTAGATACCTTCTATGAGCTGAACGAGGTGCGCAAAGATAACAATATGGCCAACAGAACTGTATGACTGGCTGCAACGATGACAGTATGCCTGGCTGCAACGATGACAGTATGCCTGGCTGCAACAATAACAGTAAGTATGCCTGGCTACAACAATAACAGTAAGTATGCCTGGCTGGCAACAATAACAGTAAGTATGCCTGGCTGGCAACAATACAATAAGTATGCCTGGCTGGCAACAATACAATAAGTATGCCTGGCTGGCAACAGGGTCTCGAGGACAGCTGAGTATGCCTGTTGGTAGGGAACAAGCATTTCTTGCAATCTGTGGACTGTGGCTGTGATTGTGCAGTCAACGTTTGATCGCCCTGCAGCATTTGCCAGATCAGTGAACCATCGATCGTCCACACCCAAGGACAGGCCGGGCCCTGGACTAGGAGGACTTGTAGGGTTCAAAGACACAGCCGTGGAGTCTGGCCGGGGGCATCTCGCGCCTAGCCTGGGTGCAGATAGTGACAATTGAACAAGATAACGCCAACCATCCTCAACATTGCTCCTCGCGGGAGAAGCCGAACACCTTCTCCAACGAGGCCAGCCGCTAGGACTGAAGAGGCTCAAAAGAAAGGTCAAAATGATCTGGCGTAACGGATACTCGGGACTGCGGACGACTGACTGCGGCAGGAAATCTTGCTCGTGCAGACCAGCTCTGTGGAGAGCCGGCCACTTTCATGCAGTGCAAGAGTGCGGAGGAGGCACAGGTCAGCTTTTTCTTTGTCCAAGGACCAAGGCTGGTGCTGGTGAGAGCCTGGGCACGACATGTTCAATTGACAGGCAGAAATGCATTCATGAGCTTAGGTGGTTGGACGGCACGGCTGGGCCTAGAATCCGTCTTGGTTGACGCGTCGCCCACATGCATATCATCACCAAACGTTTTGCCATTATCGCCATTGTTTGGAACTCGATCTGCAGATCTTCGTGGGGACAAACCGACGTAGCCAGAAGCAGCGAATCGACGAGGTGTTGCTGCGGCAGAAATGTATATGATTCAGGATGATGGCGACCAGAAACAGCGAATCCGTCGAGAGCGGAAACTCGCTAGAAACTAACATCGAAGCCAAAGCGCGTCAATTTGGCCTACCTCCCTACCTGTAGCGACTGCCCGCGCTAGCAGGGACCCTATATTGATTTCAAAGCTCAGGATTGGCTGAGCATCCATCACGGCATCGGCCTCCTCGAAACGGCCACGGCTCCGCTCTGTTACCTTGTCGCGTATTTGGACTATGTATTCCCACAGAAGATAAGGGACATGTGAGGCGAGAGAGGTCTAGGAATCACTGACGGCTGGGAAAGAATGGGCGTCTGGGGTACTGTGCAGAAGCACGTCGAGGCTTCCATCGTGGGAGCATGAATCCAATCAAAATTGGCATCCAATCTCGGCAATCTGCTCACGTCCCCTGGTGGCGCTGCATTCCTGGAGTTGTGCGGAGTAACAGTATCAGAATACGTACTGTGGTAGGCTGTGAAATGAACATTGCCCTTTTCCCCAGCATTGTTCCACCTTCGCTCCAACCATCTCGCCGACTCTTCGTCATGAGTGTGTTCTCTAGAAAGATCCCTCGCTGGCTCCGGCAAGCATGGCCGTCTCGGAGAAATAGTTGCCACCACACCTGCGCAATGGCGGGAGGAAGAGGCGGGAAAGGCCTTGGAAAATGTCATTAGCCAATTGCCTTGTCCTTATGCAGACGCCAGCTTTCGAGGCTGCAGCATTAGCAGATCATTACCTCCTTGCCTAGCAGCAGCCCTGCAGGAAGTCGATGCCATTTGTGCCAGCGGCTGCAACTTCTTCAGGGAAGGAGGAGTTCTCGAGTATCTACAGTGCCGTTACAAACCCTCACGGCTGGTCGATTCATGTCTCCCACCCCTCTGCCTGACCTCAAACGCAAGTCGAGAAGTGTAGACAGTCTAGTGCGTCTGAAAGTGTCCGCCTTGTGTTGGTTGGCCACAATCAAAACCTTGCGTACAACTCTGGACCTGCGGTGGAGTGTAGATTGAAGGTGCCGAATGTCCAGACGCTGCTCAGCTGAAAGGTCTGCCATGGGGTACATCCTCTGTGGAGGGGGGTCTGGTTTCCTTGTATACGACATCAACGCGTCTCTCGGAGTCTTAGTGAAGGACCCGTGTTTGCGGCAGCCAATAAGCATGGCTTTGAGCAAAAATATCAGAAACACGGGAGCTGCAATTGCTAGGTCCACCATTCGAGAGGGGGAGGGGAGGGGCCGTGTATGCAAGAAGACTGGGCCAACATCCACGGCCACTACTGGAGCATCAAAAGGCCGAGATGACGCCAACAGCGCAAAGGAATGTGCTGGATGAACGGGTGCAATGAGGAGAGCAGGCACTATGCCGTCGCCGTGGGAAACTTCAGTCTTCGTTTCTGCAAAGGCAAATAGAGAGCCGACGTCTGTGAAGTGGGCTGGACGAGGGTTCGCTCTCGAGAGGCTGTGATTTTCAATATACAGTAATTATAAAAAGAGTCTATCAATTGCGTCCGGCGTACCTCCTGGCGCTTGGGCCTGGCTGCAGCATCGACCATCGACCTTCTGAACCATTTCGTCCACGGTCGTTTGTCCAACGCTCTCTGCACTTCCGCCCTTCTCACCTCCAACATTTGCCCAGTGTCTTTTGTCCTCTTCTTTTATTTGTTTTGCACATTTGCTTGCACACAGCTCGTTTTGGGTCCAGTCCACCGGAGAGCCAGCATCTTCGTCGACAGGAGAGAGAGCCAGTCTCCTCTCGGCAGTCCGCTCAAAGCCCTCCTCATCCACGACTGAGGCCCTCAACAGTCTTCTGCCATCTGCGTTCGAGCCTCGATGAAATTCTAAGATTTCATAATTACGTCCGCCATTTGGCTGGACTCACTACCGTCTTGAAGCGTTTCCGTCCGCCAGTCCACGGCCATCCTCCCTCGATCCCCCCCCTGGATCCCATCATCCACTCAGCATCTTGGGCCAATATATATCGCCATTGTACGCATTCGTAGGAGCGTTCGAGAGATTTCATTATCCAGTTCTCGACGCTGTCGATCGATTCCGGCGAAAGGGGTACGTCTGATCGAATCCAGGATACATCATCACTTTACATCGAACATACTGTGCCTTCTATAGCCAGGATTCCATTCTCAGCAGCGAGATTGCCAGTTCACTGTCCAACACTAGCCTGAGCTTATGCTAACGACATTTCATGCAGACAACAATCGCACCCCCCACACTTGAATCTGGTCAACTGCTGTGAACCAATTGATCCACATCACTCCACCCACAACGACCTAATGGCAGAGGTACTCGTAGCAACCCAAACGATCAACAGCATCATGTTGCACTCACCATCCGACCCTTATCACACGCCCTCGGGCCAGTCCCATCACAGTTCGTCGAGGAACGCCCAAATGCCTCGAGGCTACACCACCCACAATACGGGAGGGAGATCTTACAGTGGCACATCTTCCACGCCCATCAAACAATATGCATTCGACAAGACACCAGATCTACGGCAGGACACACGCACTGCCTCGAACCCTGCCCGTAAATCTGTGGTGGGTTTGGGTGCTGTCAACCGACCCTATGCCTCTTCATCCTCCGCCTCTAACGCCTCCTCTACAAATTCTACTTCAAACGCATCATCTACCGGCGCAGCAAACCATACCATGTCCAAAGACGACTCTATACTCGGGCAACATAATTTGATGATAGGAGGGGGATTCATGCAATCGTCGTCGACCCCGGACCTCTCACTCGTCTCGATAGATGCTGCACCAAAACCTTCACCCGATCGCTACCGCCGCACGCAACGACGTATGGATAGCAACTCGAGCGTCCAGAGCTCTCAGCCTGTGGGAAGTCAGGCATACATCGCTCCTATTGCTGTGTCGCAGCCGCCGTCTCAACAGAAGGCCGCTCCGTTCAAATTGGCGGCAGTACCACTGCATGCTCGCACAGTGAGCTCCGACGATGTGCAGACTCTACAAAGCTCTAGGTACAGACGTCGAAGTGTCGGCTCGATGGAGGCTGCCGCTACAGGACCAGGACCACAACCTTCTCCTGTTGTGGCAGCCCCTGCACCAACGTGGTCCCAAGTGGCAGCACGTGGCCATTCCGGAGTCAGCCATGTCGCTGCTGCTGATGCAAACTTGAAGGTCCGGCCAATTGCACATCACCAACGACAAGAGAGCAACGAGAGCAGATCTTCGGGAGGTTCAGCGGGTGCCAAGCGACCAGTTTCGGTAAGTTTCACACCTTGCTTTAGTGTTACTCTTTCCTTATCAGTCACGTCCGCCGCAACAACACAACGCGAGAGCCGCATCATGGCTCTGCGTTTGAGTTCATCGTTCATGCGTCCTCAACCGCGATAAAAATAATGTCCAAAGAATCTAATCAGGGGCAGGCACGACATGGCTCTTCTCCCAACAAGTCAGGTCCCAGTGTACAGCAACGACCCAAAACGGCACCGACGCCATCACCTCGCGCGACATCTAGGAACTCAGTTGACGCCTCAAAGCGTTTGACCTCGCCATCACCACTTTCGCAGCCAATGAGCCCCAGCTCAGATAAGACGCAGCCACAGAGACAAAATGTTCGACCAGCCACATCCGCCGGCACAACACCAGCCGTTAACTTGTCAACTCCTGCTATGCAACAATTACACGCACTCAGCGAGCGTGATCCAAACAAAGGCATGAAATCGCGACTTAGACGCGCGTTCTCTTTTGGCAGCGCACAGGAATTGAGAAAAGCTTCCGCTGAAAACGCTGGGAGAGCTAAACTGCAGAAGGAGCGTCATGAGGTCAATCCACTCGAAGATGATGAGAACTCGGAGCTCCAAGGCGAAGATGCCGTTATTGCTGCAAAACAAGAAGCTGGCGGTCTTGGTGAGGGAATATACTCTGGCCAGGGGAACCTCTTTGGGTCCACGGATAATCTATCTATTTCATCCACTGCGTCCTCGGCTTCAGTTATGCTGCGAAAGATGGGCAGAGGTGCGAAGAAGTCGGCACGGTCAATCAAGGGTTTGTTCAGACCGAAGTCCGTCATTGGTGATCCAGCCGCGGATAGCGCTGTCACCCACCCCACCGCTGCTTCAGCAGAAGTCTCTCTCGTCACCGTCGAGGCAGAGAGAGAAAAGGTGAATGTCAATGCCAGCCCGCATGATCAACCAGGAGGAGGCACTGGCTTCCCACATCTGGAACGTAACTCCATCGATGCCGTCAGTTCAGCTGCGTCCGATCGACCAGCAAGCTCACTACACGGTCAAAACGATTCCCTGTCGTCCAGGAAGAGCATCGTCAGCTGTGACAAAGAACGACAAGAGGTTTTGGCTGCAGTCAAGAAGGGTATATTGAAACGTAAGTCCTGCAATCTGCAACCTCCCACAGATTCCAAATTCTTATACACTATCACAGGTTCAAACACCACTTCGCCTACTGGTTCTCGACCAGAGCACATCATTGCCGATGTGCCAGGAACACCCGACAATGACAACACAGAGCGAGATTACTTTATTGGCACCGCTCGCTTCGCCAACTCGAGTACTCGCAGTCTTCCGGATCGACCGGGTCATGCATCCATCCGCAATATATCCTGGAATCCAAAGGTCTCATTCCACGACGTCCACTCACCAAACGAGTATGATCGGAGAGGCGATGTCGCAACGTGCAATCGTTTGACGCCAGTCCTAGCACAACAAATCAAAGAGGAGTTGAACTCATTCAAGATGGTACGTTCGACCTTAACGAAAGCAAGGTTCTCGTGCAAATCACGCTAACTCACTTTTGCAGGAGATGGAGGTTCACGAGCAATCCAAACCTCATACACATTTCTTTTAATGATACCACACTTACACACCACATTCTGACGACGATGACCACCCACCTCGCATTCCTTTTTTCGAATGGACACGAACGCATATCGCATCGACGCGTACTACCGAATTCCTTGATTCTGAGCGGCATACTGAGAGACACCACACACTCACCATGTTTTATTATTGCTTTTGTTTCTGCTTGATCAATTGTCGGGAGTGAATTGGGTTATTATGGGCAAGCAAGCAAGGATATAATTTTTTGATGGAATGCCATTTGTTTCCTTGCGCAACTGCCTTTCTTTGCGGATGAACGCAATTTTTTCGTCTTACTGCAGACCTCATTCTCTGGGAGTTTTGGGCTGGGCTGGGCTTTTACAAGGGAAAGGGTGTTTCTTTTCCGAGTGTCTTTGTTTTACAGAGGGGAAGAAACTAGTCGTTCTCTTTTTTTTTCTTTTTGATCGGGAGGTGGTGGCGAGCGGCTTTGGGGACGAGCGGGTGTGTGGACGATTCGACAAATGGCATGAAAAAGGAATTGCTTCGAATCTGACCTTTTACACATTTTATTATGAGAACGATTTTGTGGGCTGCTTGTGGGCTAGTGGTAAGGAAGGTTATCATGCTTCTGGTGGCCAGGTACTCATGAGACGAGTTCATAAAGAATGGGAGGAGGCTTAATGTCTTTTTGCGCTTGCTCTGGGTCTCTTTCTTCCTTTTCTCTCTCTGTCTCTCTTGCCAACTTTTATTCTCTCTATCATCCTATCTTTCCCTCCTCTGTTTGTAGTATTCCATTTTCAACACCTCGCTCCAACTCGCACTCTCTGCCGCTATTCGTCACGTCTGCGTTTGCGATTCCGTTCTCATTCATTCCCGCAGAGTTCTTTGGAGGAAGTCCTCCCAAGCGGTGTGGCGTTGGGAGTTTGAGTGTGCCATGGTCATGGTACCCTTTCCCATGTCCTCAGAAGGACGATGACTGTCTATACATTAGGATTGGGGTGGCACATGGGTCCTATGAAGATGGCTTTGAAAAGTGAACTTGGTGTCGTCGTGAGAGCTTTGTTTACATCTTATGGGATTGTGGAGGTTGCTGCATGAAATGTGGAGATGACTTGCACGCGAGGTTTCGACGGGATGAATCTATACAGGCATGGTGTAGTTTAGAGCTTGCCTTGGTATGTTGTGGAGGGTTGAATGAGGTCTGTACTCTTTCAAACATTGATGGACTCGGTTGGAGTCGATTATTTTTGCCACGTGGTAAACGTTTCGTTTCCGACTTGAACTTCACCATGAACAAAATTTTGAAGCTGAGAAGGAAACCATAAATCTCGTCTTCGCATTGATGGCAGGTATATCCGTAAGGTTCATGAACGAAGATTGAAAAAACCCTCTGCCAGCCCATATCAATGCCGCATCGGCAAATCAGCCATCCGCACCCAAGCTCTCTATGTAAACTTTTCATGTCGTTCCAGATGTTTTTCTGCGACACAACTAAACCTTCATTTCGGTGAGACCGTGCTTCCAGACCGTGACGAAGGGAGTGACACCGTCCTCACGGTAGTTGAGGAGAATGACCATTCCGTCAGGGTCCATCTTCTCGCCAATGAGGAATTCGTAGTCCTTGAAGTTGGTGATGATCTTCTTTGCGTATCCTTGAGCCTTGGTCTCGAAATCCTTGATGTCGGCCTCGTCGGCGCCCTTGGCCTTCATGGCCTCCTTGACTTTCTTCATGTAGCCTGGTGTTTGTTGTTAGTGGAATCGGACTCGGCGTGTTGTGTGGCTAAGTAGGTCTCCTACCCTTGAGATAAGAAAGATAACCCTTCTTGTCGAACTGTGTCTCGTTCAGTCGGAAGGAGTGGACGACATCGATAACGGTTTGTGCGGTGTCCTCGACCTCCTCGCTGGCTTCTTCGGCCGAGGCATTGGCGCCAATGTCGATGTTATCGGCGCCGATGGTGATCCTCGAGCAGTTGGCCTCGTAAACCACGCCGTCAACCTCCTTGAGGTCGTAGGAGTCGGAGATGATCTCGTCGTCGGTGAGGATGTCCTGTGGAGGGGTTAGAAAGGCGGGGTACAGGTTTCAGAGTGTTTCTCTGCTGTTGGACTGGTACTCACTTTGTAGATGATCATGTTGACGTGTCAGAAGAGTATGCGGCAAGTGAGTGAGAGTGAGGCAGGTGTGGTAGTGGGAGGTGCGAGATTCGTTAGTGGCGGGGTGAAAATAAAGAGAAAGATTTGGGGCCTTGAACGTTTGGGTCCGGCAGGGATTTGTCTTTGAGCTCGGACCAGGCGCATGGGAAACTTTTTGACTTTTTATTGAAGACACGACAAGACCAGAAATCCCACAGCATGGCCCCCATTCTAGACGACGACTTTGTCTTGACCATCTCGGACAACGAAGAAATTCCAGAAGTACTCGAAGACGATCTCGATCGGCCCGCGCCTATCCAAGATACACGGAAACGAAAACGCGATGCCGCAGAAGCTGCCATTGAGAGCAAGAAGAAGTCGAAAAAGAGCCAAGGAACCGGAGTCAATTCGATCAAAGTCCAAGAGGTAGAAATATCAGAGCCGGAAGAGCCCAATTGGGCTGACGCCGGAGAGGATGATGGTGCTATGGATTCGGACTTCGAGTTCCAGGTCGGGGAGTCAACTGGTGTGATAGAGGACTTCGATGGCTGGGAAAGATCCGTCGGCGAAAAGAAACAGACAGGGAATATCAAGGGCGTGGACATCGACGAGATCATATCACGAAGACTCGCCAGCAAGAGCAAGACCAATGGTCACAAAGAACCAGATGAGGCCGCCAAGTCAGGTTCAGACGGGGAGATGGAAGAACCTGAAATCGAGGATGAGGATGAAGACGACGAAGACATACTTGCGACAGACGGTTTCGGCATGGGAGAATTGAGCGACGAGGAAGACAGAGAAGACGACCACGATGATGAGGAAAACGACGAAATGGACAACGAAGACACTTCTGATGCTGAGGTTGAAGCAGACGATTCCGAAGCAGAATCGGATGCAGACTCGGTTGCGACTGCTGTTGAACATCCAGATGATCTCGGTTCCGCTTCTGAGCAGGAAGAAGAGGAGGAAGACCCAGTCGAGGCAGAAAGGAGAGCCGCGTTCTTCGCGTCAGAAACCGGTCTCGACGTCCACAAACCCACCGAAACCAAAGTGAACGGCTCTTTTCAGACTTTCGGGCTATCGAGGCCCATCCTCAAGGGTCTCACAACTGTCGGTTTCTCAGATCCAACGCCCATCCAGGCGAAGACTATACCTGTCGCGCTGCTCGGGAAGGACGTGGTTGGTGGAGCTGTGACAGGCTCTGGCAAAACCGCTGCATTCATCATACCTATCCTCGAGCGTCTCCTTTACCGACCCAAGAAAGTTCCAACCACCCGCGTAGCCATCCTTATGCCCACTCGTGAATTGGCAGTACAATGTTTCAACGTCGCCAAAAAACTTGCTTCCTTCACTGACATCACATTTGCGCAAATTGTTGGTGGTTTCTCTCTGCGTGAGCAGGAAAATGTTCTCAGACAAAGACCGGATGTGATTATTGCCACACCTGGTCGTTTTATCGATCACATGCGCAACTCTCCTTCGTTCACGGTTGACACCCTTGAAATTTTGGTGCTCGACGAAGCTGATCGAATGCTTGAGGATGGTTTCGCCGCTGAACTCAACACGATTTTGACCACAATTCCAAAGTCAAGGCAGACCATGCTTTTTTCAGCCACAATGACGGATTCAGTTGACGAGCTCATTCGCGTCGGTCTCAACAGACCAGTTCGATTGATGGTAGATGCCAAGAAACAGACCGTCACTGGCCTGGTCCAAGAGTTCGTGCGACTAAGAGCTGGGAGAGAAAAGATGAGATTGGCATGTCTCCTGTACCTGTGCAAAATCATCTACACAGAACGCGCTATTGTGTTCTTCAGGCAAAAGAAAGACGCTCATCGAATTCGAGTCATATTCGCGCTCTGCGGCCTCAAAGCATCAGAGCTTCACGGAAGCATGAGCCAAGAACAGGTAGACCAATCATCATCACTCTTCCGATCTTCTAGTTAACATTGTGACAGCGTATTTCATCCGTTGAAAGCTTTAGAGATGGTCGCGTGAACTTCCTTCTCGCCACCGATCTCGCCTCCCGTGGTCTCGATATCAAAAACGTGAACACAGTCATCAACTATGAAGCACCTCAATCCCACGACATTTACCTTCATCGTGTCGGTCGTACCGCTCGTGCCGGTCGCACCGGTCGATCATGCACCATCGCCGCTGAGCCAGATCGCAAAGTCGTGAAGGCGGCGGTTAAAGCTGCCAGATCTCAGGGCGCCAAAGTCGTTAGCAGAGTTCTTCCGATATCGGAAGTTGACGATTGGGCTGAGAAGCTCGAATCGATGGCCGATGATATCAAGGAAGTCCTTGATGAAGAACGCGACGAGAAACTCATGACAACTGCTGAGCGTGACATGAAGAGAGGCGAGAACCTGATTGTCCACGAAGACGAGATCATGTCTCGACCTAAACGCACATGGTTCGAGTCCGAAAAAGCAAAAGTAGAAGAGAGTAAGAAGGGTCTTAATCAGCTTAACAACCAGCTCAAGGGTAAAGACCTGCCCAAGGGCAAACTAAGCAACAAGGTCAAGAAGAAGTTGGATGCCAGGGATGAAAGGACGGAAGGTAGAATGTGGAAGAAGGGCAAGGCTGATACTGCCAAAGCGGGCCAGAATCTCAAGGACACAAAGAAACCTAAGAGCAAACCTGTTGTCGGCAAGGTCAGAGTTGAGAAGAGCGAGTCAAGACCGAGAGGTGGTGGTATGTCAAGAGGTGGACGGGGCAGTAGCAGCCGAGGAGGAGGGAGAGATTCGAGTCGAGGTGGTGGCCGTGGTGGTAGAGGGAGGGGAGTTGGAAGGGGAAGAGGTCGAGGGTAGATTTGGCGAGCACACAGTTGTCTAATTCGATAAGACCTCCTTGGCTGCAATCTATATCGATGCCATCCTCAAGAGAACAGATCATACTAGCTCCATTATGGGAATTTTGACATGCACATCGCGTCGAGGCTCCCATAGATGCATAATTGTCATGTCCGCCATCAGGCTCAAATGGATAAGCTTGAGCGTCCTTCAATTGATATATCTGTGGATACGGAAATCCACGTTGTTGAATCCCGTCACCTCCTGTGGCTGGAGGAGCGAGGAGCCAAGTCACCAATGAGAGTAGTCTAGAGCGGATATGAAGCGTTGGCTCGGCCTTCATAAAATTATCATCAGTCGAGCGAAATGTAATAGTTGGAAAACCTCAAAGCCTTCCTTTCTCTCCGGGCTCAGAGCACTACTCAGCAAACGCCGGCGTGCTGATACTACTCACGCCCGCACTCTTCAACATACTTGCGTCCCCGCAACAACCACCAAAACACCAAGATCGGCTTTCGTCTTTGCCAAAGCCGCAATTGCGACCATGAGATCAAATTATCGAATGGAGATCAAAAAGGAGCAATAGCCACCATCATTTTTTCCGTAACCGATCCTGTCTATGCGCATTCAGCGCAATCTGATCATCGTTCCTATCGACCTGCACCACGATCCTCCTGACAAGCGTACTCTGAGCCTCCAACTCTTGATTGATAGCGAGTCCGACACTTTTCAGCCGGATCGTTGCGCCATGAAGGTGCTCAATATTCTTCTCGATCTCGTCCTCGACATCTTCATCCTCGCTGTCGGCCTCGAATTGATACCTCACACGCTCCGTTCGATGCCTGGACGCGATCGCGGCCAAGTCCTCCGTTTCTTCCTCTTCTATTACTACTTCAATTGGAGGAGGTATTGTTTCTTCAATGGAGTCCATATGATTTCCCTCCCTCCTTTCCCTCTTCGCCTCCTCAAGTCTCACCCTTCTCTCCTCAATCCTCCTCATCCTCCTCGCTCTCCTGATCATCGCGAATGGATTCCTAATAATCCCCCAAAGACTCCGATTCAGCCTATGAATTTTCCTCACCCTTTCCCCCGCAACGGCCATTTCGATATCCGCTTCTTCCAGATTCTCCTCGGCATCCAGCAACGTTTCTTTCTGTCCGCCGAGTCGCTCGAGGATTTCTATGCCGGTTGTTTCGGCTTGGGCGGCTAGGCGTAGGGCATTTTGGGTGGAGGAGATTGTGTCTTTTTTTATAATTTTGATTTCGTGCTTTGCTGTTTGGATCTCGGCGTCCGAGTCGTGGGTGGGTAGAGATCGTGTGTCGTAAGTTGTGTAGAAGTTGTTTGTGGGCGAAATTCGTGTTTGGAGCGCCATCTTGGTTGCCTGGAGATTCGCTGAGTGAGAGGACGATGATGAACTACTTAGCGAAGTATTATTTAGCAGCGTGGTGGGCATTAGTCGATGAATGTACAGCGGTCCAGGCACTTTTGTGCCTGTTGACTCCGAAAATACAAAAGTGGCTGGCGAAAATCCTATCATTTAATTGCTGCCTATTCGGGTGCTGGATACCAGGGCTTTGGAACTTTGGAAATAGTCGAGGCGCAGCGACGGGTTTTCTGGTAAGCCAATACCAGGCAGACAACAAATCGACAAATCCCAGGTATATCCGGTGGTATTTCGGCACAACGCTGTTAGAGCTATTTCGCACAAGCATCTTTCTTGCGGAGTAGAGGAAAATTGGATCCCCCAGGAAAAGAGGCTTCTGTTTGTTTCAAAAGAAGGTTTGAGCCTCAACCATCTTCCGTCTGTCCATTTCAGCTAGAATCTGTCCATGCGCTGATTTTAGGGGTTTCAAAATCCGGCCAAGAGGATTGCCGCTATCTGTATGTCACAGCAGATTTCGTTCCTCCCGCAGCATTAAGTAAAGTACCAATGCCGGCGCACGAAATAGGGCGATGATTGCACCTTTCGCCAACATGGGGCGTGGCTTTCCCTGGAAGACGGCTCCATCGGTGGACCGCGTTGAATGATTGAGCCGCCATGAAGGTATCAGGGGCTCGAAACGGAATCCTTCGAGCTATTGCCACTAGAGGGACCCCAAAGTTTTTGACAACATTTCTCTGATAAGCATGCTTCAAGATTGGAACGGGAAGATGCTGGCAATTCAGGAAAGGATGGAGATGTCAAAGAGAGAATGGCACAATCGGAAGGGTGTTAACAAGACGCAAAGAATGAACAGGTACATGTCTCTCATTCCGGAAACTTCTGGATGAGCGAGATGGAGAAATTCGATTAGCCGATGCTGAATTTATTGTCGAAGGTTGGAGGATTCTGGGAAGGAAGGTGTCGTGCGTGCGGAGAGAGACTACGGGACTTCGAATTCGTATGCCTATAGCACTTCACAGCCTTCAGAGTATGATTGTTGTGAACGAGGTCTTCGCTCTTGACAGCATGACAAGTTTCGTGGAGGGCCCAAACCCGGACTTGCGGAGAGAACGTTTGATATCAATCTTGATATGACATGGATGAGCGGGGACCTTCGGATATATGTCGGGCCGAAGATAGAAACTCAGCAGCAATTGACTTGATTTCATATCACATCTCTTTCAACTCCTCATAATTGCGCTCAGTACCCTCACATCGTCGAGGAAAAAGTCAAGGAATATACAGCAGTATAGCATGAAGCGTGTAATTTACTTTCTTCGGACCCTTGCTTTCCCTCGCACATAATAAGATACAGCCATCGTCATTGCCTATCTTCCTTTCAATGGAGCATGCAGACAGCTGAGTTCTCTGAATGAGGTGTCTGGTTATAAGTTAGTATCCTTGCCAGCCAGCAGATACCCGCGATATCATTTTGACGCAAAGCTGATCAGTCCAGTAATTTGGGAACCTATTGATTACCATGGTCGTCGGTGAGACTAGAGCTCATGAAAGCAGAAGGGAACATAAATCGACTGCATAACCTTGCACCAAATGTAAGCAGCCATCCCAATTCCCACCAAAATCGAAGATTCCAGAGGACACGCCGTCACAACAGCTGCCCCAAGCATTGTCAGAAGTGGCACAAGATGAGCAAACTCGTCCTGTTGAGCCTTGTTTGTGCTCATACTTGACAGGGGCTTCTTAATACCGAAAGTTTCCTCGTCGAGAAGTTGTGCGGGCTGCATTGCCAGGGGTTTGAATTCCTGCTTGGCTGGCTGCATTCTTATACCGCTCAGGAATCTGACTTTCATTGCCTCAATTTCCCGTTGCAGTTTCGCGATTTTATCAACCTTGATCGCATCCCCAGCTGCAAATTTCCCCTCCAAGTCCCTGAAAGTCTTCTTACCCTCGCCGAGCATTCTCTCATATTCGTGGGTCAGCAGTTGCGGCTCCTGCTTACGTGCCACTTCCTTCTCTAACATGAGCGCGTTACTGGACTCTGAAGGTTCTTGTAGCTCCCTCGACTCTTGCTCATTTGTCTCAAGCTTCTTTGCACATTGTCGAGTGAGTCGTGGTAATCCATCAGCTCCAACAGCCTCTGGTGTTGCTGCCGCTGTAGGCACCAGCTGCTCCACAGGATAATCAACGGACTGAGAAAATCCATCCTGTAGCCAAGGTTCTTTGAGAAGATCCTCAGCACTGCTTCTCTCGTCTGGATCGATACGCATCATGTTCTTGATCATCTCAAAAAAATTACGCTTATCGTCCTGGTCTCCGAATCCTTCAATTTCTTTAAGGCACCATTCAATTGGCGAGGTGCCGGAACTGGTTTCCGAAGATCCCTGTAAGTCGCCATAGAACCCAAACATAGAATTGACCAAGTCTCTTCGGCCACGGAGAAGAAGCGATCGTGGAAATCTTCCGAAGATCGATGTAATCCCGTGAATATGCTGTTTCAGGTCGTACGAATCATTTTCATCATTCGAGAAGATATCACATCCGATGAGTAGCTCCAATAGAACAGCGCCTAGCGTCCATATATCGGTCTTCGTGTTCCATGGCGCCCTGATGATGCATTCGGGAGATCGAAGCGCTGGTGCTGTGATCTTATCGCAAAGATGATTGTCCGTCCAACTGGCAAGGCCCCAATCACCGATGATGACATTCAAAGCAAGTAAATCTTCCTCCTTAGGTTGAGGATTGAGATACACTTCGGACATTCCTTGAGGTGGATACAGCTCTGTTGGTAATATTTTCAAACTCTCAACGTTGTTCTCGCGTCGCATGCGTTCGCGGGTATCGTTTGGCCAATAGAGAAAGCTCAATTCAGTGTGTCGTAAGGGGGCGCGACTCCGCATCGGACTGCGTTCTCTCCACCGGTTGTCGATAATGTTCTGGCCAGGCAGCTGGATCATAATGTTATCCGGCTTGAGGTCTATCGCTAAGTCAGTAAGTGCATTGAAATGGAAAAATAGCACATTATTCACCAGTGTGTATTACACCGGCTTTGTGAGAATAGTCTAGAGCCAAGAGGAGCTGCCTAGCGAACTTCTTGAGAATCTTTGGCGGCACTTGACGATTTGCGAATCGAAAACGAAAAGTATGGAGAGTCTCTGCCATGAGGTCGAAAACGAGGAAGAAATGAACGCCGTTTTGCCCACAAGGACTCCGTTTCCAAAACTTATCTACCAGTTGGGATACATGACCCATTCCAGGATGATCGATTTGGAAATCTCGGAGATGCTCAAGCACATCAATTTCAAATATGTCGTTATCAGTTCCATAGCATTCGGTAGAAAGTACTTTGAGGGCATAGCAACGTTGCTTGTACACATCACGAATAAGCCAAACCGTGGAAAATCCTATTGATAGTGTTAGCTTTTCGGATCCAGTGACAGCACAGTTACAAAACTTTATCGAATTTGCTTACCGCCCCAACCTAGTTTCGCGAGGACGATATATTGCTTCTTGAAAATGTCCCCAATATGCATGGGATAGAAATAACCATCTTTGTAGACATTTGGTCGGTGTCTGAGTTCATTCGGGCCTGGAAAAATAAAGTCTTCCCCGCTCTTTAGGGTTCCAAATTGGGCCATTTCTTCCGGGGTGAGGTCTCGGTTGATCTGTGAGCCATATTTCTCGATATCCGAGAGAGTCGGCTCGATTCGAGAGCTGCCGGACGAGCGATTCATGCAAGGTGGAGACCCAAAGTGCATCAGCTCTTCTGCAGTGAGATCCCGATTGATCTGAGAGCCATATTTTTCTACATCCGATAATGTTGGGTCTTTGCAGCTGTTGGAACGTGAGTCGATGTAGTGCGGACGGCCAAATTGTGCCATCTCTCCTGGAGTGAGGTCTCGTTGGATCTGAGAGCACGGTCGCGACACTTCCTCGGTGATGCTTTCTCGAAAGCTTTCTAATGGAGCATCTTGGTAATGTTGAGAGCTGAAATCGGAACTTTGACGAGTCTGGGTGGGATTGTTGGTCTGTTGCGCAAAGCCGTATGTTGCCCTTGCTAATGGACTGAGGTCTGAATTGGCATCCCCAAAACCCGTCAAAGTGTTGGAAAGACCTGTGGATGGTTCCTCAGTAACCATATTGCGTCTGTGATATAATTGAAATTCCGAAGGCAAACGTGTCCGTTAACAAAGCCTTAGTTGCGAACTTGACAAGTCTGAAGAGGGGCGCAGTATTAATATGGAGTGAGCAGCAAGGGCGAGATAAGTACCATGGCGTTATGAGACAAAGGCAGTGTTGACAGCTAAGAAAACAGACTCCGGTGTTCGCAAACAGAGAAAGCTTAAATCATGTGCTAGAGAAGTTCGGAAGCTCAAGAACCAGTATATTGAACAACCTCTCGGCTAGCTCCTTCAAGAATATGAATAATGTTGTTCAAATCAAGTTCTTGAATGATCTCAAAGCAGCTGCTGGAGTATGCTTGTTATTAGCGCTGTGTGAAATTGTAGGAGATGAACAATCGAGGCGATCCGAGCACTGATAAAATAAAATATACATACCTCAGAAGAATCCCGTCCTACGCTTCTCATAATCAATATAGGCCCAACCAGAGTCAAGATTTACGTCCGTCTAAGACCACTTACAGACTAACAGCTCCAATAATGCCACATCCGATCATTTATAATGAGCAACTCTTTGCTGCCACCGAGGAGATCGAATGGGCCGTTCAAGACGCCATCGCACGCAAAGGCCCAAATAGTCCCTTGAAAAATGCCCGATATGTCAAGGTCTATAAGACTTGGCACACATCTCCTGGTGATCCTAGGCTGCATATCACGTTCACAGCCTACGGTGGGTCTGGATTAACTCTCAACAACTACCACGGTTATCACTCCGATGATCCTTTGAACAACGCGGAACCGAGCCAATACGAAATGAGCGAGAATTGGAATGATGACAAAGAGTCGACGCGCCCGGGAGCGCCATTGAACGCATCTGCATCTCGTCCATTTTACCAGCCGGCTCCTTTGTCGATGGGACCACCGATGAGACCGCCGATGGGACCATCAATTACAATGGGCAGGCTACAAACCCTTTCTATTCGTGGTTTTGATTTTCGTTCATCTAATCACCCAGCAACAGTTTCGAGGGGATCAGTTGAGTCTCGTTCATCTTACCAGCAAATCTCGGCATCGAGGCGACCACCGATAATGAAGAGCAATCCAGGAGGTGCTCCTATGTATCCCAGTATGTTGAAAGCTCGGAGCCATTCGGATATGGCTGGCAGAAATTTGGCCAACTCGTCCAACGCCGTGGGGAGACAATCTCGGTTGAAGGCCGATGGGTCTATCTTGAGACAAATTCTGCTAAGTAATATGCATCAGAGCAACGCACATGTTGGTTCAGTGATCAACGATGCACAGAATGGTGATAGCTCCCGCCTTATCAATGGAGAGATGCGCCAAGAGCCGCTTGGCCAGCGCTCATTTTCAAGAAGAAGCTCGGTACTGGATAAGATTAGTGAAGAACAAGGGGATAATCAAGCACCTCCACAGCTGAAAAATGGCTTACTCGAAGACGAATGGACCGTGGTAAAGTCCACGCGTTCCACGAGGCGTAACTCAACCAGAGAAGCCAAAGGAAAGGCAACGGCTAACCCATTCGATGTTCTCGAGCAAAAAGGCGACTGGATGTAGATGGTAGTCAGCGGGTAACCTTGATGGGGGAGTGACTATGTGGTAGTGAGGTTATAGTTGAAGTTTCGGTGTGATCGTTGCCCGGATGACTTTCCATAGCTCATCGGCGTACTTCTGATACCGCCTGCGTACACATGAGACGAGTCGTCATCAAAAGCAATCTTGAATAAAACCGGACAATGGGCATTTGTAACATAGCCACTGTTTGGAAGAGGCGATTGTAACTGCTTACTGTGGTAGAGAAACAAGAATTCAGTGGCATCGCTTGCTTTTCAATTCCCGAATACTCCAATATATATCCCAGTCACAATGCCCCTCAAAGATTCGCTAGGCAAGCTCATGAGCAAGCTTGACGACAGGCTCGACAAGTACGGCGCCTCGTCCAACATCTCACCTCCTCAGATCCCCTTTGGCTCAAAGCCCCCATCCGACACTTCATCCAACTCTCCCTACTGGACGGCCGATTTCTCGCCAGCTGTGTCAGTATCCACGAACTTCAAGCATGAAGTCGGTGACGGAGGATGGGGCAACAACGAGCTCGAGAACTATACCGCCAACCCTGCCAATTCCTTTCACACGGACAGACATGAACTCGTTCTTCGCGCCGTCATTGCATCGAGTCAGCCAGACAATAAGAGTAGATATACAAGTGCGCGGTTGACGTCGCACCAGCTGCTGGCAAGACGTCATGGATACATTGAAGCCACGATCACAGCTCCATCAGCAAGAGGGATATGGCCGGCTTTCTGGCTTTTGCCTCAGGAACCATTCAGATGGCCCGAGGATGGAGAAATTGACATCATGGAGTCTTGGAACGCTGAGACTATGAATCATGCTTGCATGCATTGGGGTCATTTCAATGGCGAGGATTCGCAGAAACATCGTGTTGTGGAGACTTCAATCTCGAATATCAGGGCCACGCACGTCTATGGGTTTGCTTGGGAGCAGCCGGAAACCGGTGATGGCGGGAGATGTGTTTGGTACATTGATGGGAAGGCTGTGATGAAGGCAAGTAAACCAGCTGGGACGCGGAGGTTTGAGGATTGGAGGATTATACTGAACATTGCTGTTGGTGGCAATGTTTGTAGTGGTGTGGTGCCGAGTGATGGCTGTTATGACTTCGTGGTGCACGAATTGAAGATGTGCGATGGACCTGGTGGTGGTGGTTGGCACAGATTCGAGAAGGACTGGAATAAGACCAAGGAGGGTCATGCTATGTAATGCGGTCGATCTCGTTTCTGAACAAAAACCGGGGTACAGTGAGTGGGTCGGCGATGAAGAAGATGCAAAGCTAGACAGAGGTCCAGTTGATAGAGATGGGCAAGCTGCTGGAACATAGTGATACAAACCTCATCTTGACACCACTCACTTAAAGACAATCCGGGTAACCTTGATAACACACTCTCAAAACACTCGGGCTAACAGAGCACGGTACGAACTTGGCCCATTTCTTACTTTCTTAAACCTTCCCCTCCTCAAGAACGCCTATCTTGACGCATCACCGCATCACGATGCTCAATCGCTTTCACTTCAAACGCAAGAAGACTCCATCAGCCCAGGATGAAACATTTCCGTTCTTCAAACTACCGCAAGGTACGCATTATATGTCATGTATTTGGGCTGAGAAAAGATTTGACGACTCCAAACAGAACTTCGAGACCGGATTTACGATTTGACACTCTCTTACGATGGTGTACAACAACGCATCACTTCTCTGCCTTTCGCCCAGTGTATCAAAGATTGCAAGATACCCTACAGTCTGGGCGACGTTACAATTCATGTGCTAAAGTCCATGAAGAGGACTAAGCGGAACTCGCAGGCCAGGGATCACGCAACGCCTTCCATCTTGCTCGTTTGCAGAGCCATCACCAGCGAAGCGCTGCTGTGTCTCCGCAAGAAGCCACTTGTGCTCTCCATGCCACCACAACCCTGCCCTTACCATAACAACGAATATGGAACTCCCAGAATTATGAAGGCTTTCATCTCCAAGAATACCCTAAGATCGATCGCGCGAATCCATTTCGATATGCCAGTGGCGTGCCCGTCACATTTGTGTCCTACTCTGGGAACAACTTCTGCGCGAGAGAGCCTGTTAGCCTGGATACTCATGATCCTAAACATCTGCCAAATACTCAGGAAGTCTACAGCCATTGAAGAGCTGTGCTTTCAATATAAACACTGCAAGGAAGACCCATTTTCCTACTTGGGCGACAGCCTAAGAGGCGGTAGATTTGTCCTGGCAACCCAATCCAAAATCCAGAAGTTTGTGAGTCATGGATCATTCTTCAGGTAGGAGAACATTATTGACAGCTTGCGAACAGATTGACGATCTCCCTGCAAAAGCCGTGAGTTTGAAAGGTCAGCCTTCTCTGCTGCCGGCATCGAAGAAGCTCTCCGCAGCTCTACGGGAGTGGTCCGATTACATCTCTCCGAGCCTCATCTAAGGCAAGCCAAGGCCAATGAAGTCCTGATTGGATGCTCTGAAGTTTGTCATCCATGCATTTTTGGTATCGGATATTTACTGAGTATCATTGAAAAGATTGCAAGCTCACTCGTACAGACTCATTGACACGTTCGTCCGAAACCCACTGATGCACGATCCGTGGCACAATGAGCGAGCGGCGCGGTTTATGCTCATCCGAAGCTTTGAATGTCGTTGTTTTCTCTAGAGAGCGACCAGCAAAAAGCTGACGAGTCGCCTTATTTCCTCGAAGAAGGGGTGCTTTGAGCCACCGAGGAATATCACGCGCGGAACAGGCAGAAGTGGTCGTGAGACGACCTGCGAGCGGCATGAATTAATCCCGTAGACAACAGAAGTAAAGAAGCTTCGAAAATATGTACTAGCCTCTTATTAGTTCGAGTCCAACTATTCATTGAGAGCGAGCCCCCAAATTCCCCACAACCCTCTTTTTGCAAATGTTAGAGAGACCTGAATCATCGAGAATGATGCGGAGGTCGTTCTCATCATGCGAACACGGAAGGTCCTCACCTACTATATTCATTTCACGGCCTGGCCTCTGATTAACAGCAACGAGCCTCGTTTATCTACATGATCACGGTCTAAAGCCGAGACTTTCCACCACCCGAGGCCAGTTCGACTTTGACGGCATCGTCAATCACCTTCATTGCCTCGACAAGTCTTTTCTCTTGCAGCCTTGGGGCAACGACTTGCACACACAAGGGTGTGCCCAGGTACACATTTTTGTCCACATTGGTCCACAACTCTCTGTTTGGTTTGTCCCACGGCCCCAATGGAGGCGTCGACGGGGTTAACCCGGCAAGATCAAGAGAATTTAGAGGTCGAATCGGCAGAGTCTACAGTCCTCAGTTAAATTGGAGAAGGAAACGGGAGGAGGTATGGTCAAACTTACACCGGCAGGATAGTCGAGTAGCACAAAAGAACTGGTATAACTAACGCCATTCCACCGATCAATTTCAGGAACAGGATGGGGAGCGACAGGACAAATAAATGCATCAATCTCGACACCGTGTTCATCCTTCCAAATATTCAAGAATTTTTTTCTCAACTCTTCTTTCTTTGCGTGCAACTCTGCTACTTGTTCCAGACTCTTGGCTTTCTTCCGTCGCAGACGAGTTTGAAGCCATGGGGATAATGGTTCGCTTGTTGACTCCAGGGTGTCGAAGACGAAATTATTTCCTTCGATACCGAACATTGCATTTGCCAGGGATTGGCATTGGGAAAGTAAGTGTGTAATGTCCATCTCAACGACTGTGATGCCTTGTTTTCGGAGCATGGCAGCGGTTTCGTCAATGATTTTGTTGATGGGTGGGAGAGGATCTATGACCCCATCTCTTCTCACAATTCCGATTATAATTTCTGCTTTCGAAGGTGAGAAGCCTTGTTCATCCCATAATCCATATGCGACATCTGGATCTACATTCCAGGGCTCTGATTCTGCCACTGCACGGAGGAAAAGTTCACAATCTCTCATACTCGTAGCGATTGGCCCTGCACTCGCGGGTAGAGCGAGAGCTGAGCTTCCAGGAGCACCGGATCCTTGCTGGTTGCCGAAAGGTATGCGCTGCCAACTGGGTTTTATGCCATAGAGGTTGTTGCACATTGCCGGGATGCGAATTGAGCCTCCAACATCTGTCCCGACACCTAATATCGAACCACGCATCGCCACCAGGGCACCCTCTCCGCCGCTACTCCCTCCGGCTGTAACATTCGCATTCAGAGGATTCAAGACCCTCCCAAAGACATTGTTATGCGAATCCAGCGCCATCAACGTCTGGGGTACGTTCGTCTTGCAGTACAGCACCGCTCCAGCTTTCAGCAGCACTTCGACTAGAGTGGAGGGAGTGGTTACGGGTTGGAAAGCGAGGCCTGCGATGCCGATGCTTGCGTCGTGACCAGGGATTTTGAAGGTGTCTTTTAGAGAGATGGGGAGGCCGTGAAGGGGACCCATTGGCGAGCCTGTTTTGTCGAGGTAATCATCTAGGGCGAGAGCTCTTTCCACGGCTTGTTCGAAGAGTATTTCGGTGAGGCAGTTTGTTAGTTGGTGGGATATTGCGGCTCTCTGTAGTTCAAGTTAGCATGGGTCTGTTCTTGATGGTTCAAGAGCTGGTTGTCCATTGGGCGCGTGTGTTTTCTCCAAAGATGGCAACCTAGTTCTCAAGTAGTGTTTTACGAGCTTATGATATGGTAATGAGGAAGCGAACTTACTTTACAAAATGCCCGCGTAGCATCCACACTCTTCAGTCTTCCAGCCGCCAATTCTTCAACAAGAGCCGTAGCATCATAATTCTCAGTAATGTTTAGGTCCTGCTCATTCAAGATACCACATTTTCGGGGAATGTCAAGCACATTCAGAATCCCTGGCGGTGGGATTGATTCATCTGGGAGAAGCCATTCCTTGGGAATCCGAGAAGCTTGCTGTTCCTTCTTACGCTTCGAAATGGACTGCCAAGATTGTGACATGATGAGATGTATTGATGGAGTTCATCTTGGCCAAAGACGCGTCGAGCATGAGGGTTGGCAGTCGCGGTGTGAGGTGGGGTTTCGATCGCCGAGGTCTGACGGGAGGCGTGGAGTTTTCTCTTCAGGAAACAGAAGAATAGTTCACATCACCAATCTGTGCATCTCCAGAGCGTGATCGCAAGTTCTTGATGTATCGTGTGCGGTATCATACACTAAAAGCAGCAATATGACAAGCTAGAGGGTGAGGGCTACATCACGTGACCGATAATTTCGCACAACCTTACGAATTTACCCCAGTCGACAAATTCCAACCCAAAGCTCCAACCTCCCAGCGCCCTACAATTTCTGACAACTCTCACTTGAAGACTCCATACTGGACGATTCGTCAAGGAAATTACCGCGCTTCCCCCATTTATCTTCAATCCACAATGTCTGAGCACTCGGAGGAAATCGAGGTCGAGAGCCCAAGCGGCTACGCCGTTCTCCCAAAGGACATTACCGACGAGATTGGCACCATCAAGCTCTTCAACAAGTGGAGTTACGAGGATGTTGAGATTCGCGACATCTCCTTGACGTAGGAATTCTTCCCCATTCAAGTGGCGAGGATCATTGGAATACGAAGGTCTAATCAGAACAATTTCACTAACACGCGATCTCAACAGAGATTACATCCAAATCCGAACCCCCGTCTACGTCTCCCACTCTGCTGGCCGATATGCCGTCAAGCGTTTCCGAAAGGCCCAGTGCCCCATCATCGAGCGCCTCACCAACTCCCTCATGATGAATGGTCGCAACAACGGTAAAAAGCTCATGGCTGTCCGTATCGTCGCTCACACCTTCGAGATCGTACGTCACACCCACACCAGACGAACTGCAATAATAAAGATGCTATGCGCGAGGGGTTCAGAAGACTAATAGGCATATTCAGATTCACATCATGACCGACCAAAACCCCATCCAGGTCGCAGTCGATGCGATCGTCAACTGTGGTCCACGTGAAGACTCCACCCGCATTGGTTCCGCGGGTACTGTCCGTCGTCAAGCCGTCGATGTGTCTCCGCTCCGCCGTGTTAACCAGGCTATCGCCCTCCTCACCATCGGCGCCCGAGAAGCCGCCTTCCGTAACGTTAAGTCGATCGCTGAGTGCCTAGCTGAAGAGCTCATCAACGCCGCCAAGGGATCCTCGAACTCGTACGCCATCAAAAAGAAGGATGAGTTGGAGCGTGTTGCCAAGTCCAACCGTTAAGTGGGTAGTCTGGCTCGCGGGTGGAAAAATGTGGTGTGGATGGATACCGTATGGCTTTATGAATGCATACACAAGGCGAATCAAGTTTCGTTCTTTGATTCAATTATCTTCTACGTTATATCGTAGACAAGAATAAGAGGCCTCGACTTTCAATCTATTTCAGCCTGGAAAACCAGTTGTCTCGTGTGTCAGCATCTAGTCCATTTCAGCCGTGATCGTGCAGGATCCTCTCTCAGAAAATATGTGGAGGGCCTGGCCTGATTCAGATCGCAGTACAACAGTGGAGACTGCGCGACGTAAATTTTTTCGATGGCTCACACAAGAATGTTCAAAGTCTGAAGGCCGCAGTCGTGCGAAGAGTTCGGGACGCCTGCATACGTGTGACCTGTCTCGTGCACTGAACGTAGAGACATCAAAAGTTGTCGTCATACGAAGCTTTGAGATGCGCTTTGTTGATCGGTGATTGGACCCAGTTCCTGTCCACCCTTTTACTTCTTCGTGTGTACTGATGTGCCATTAAGGAAAGATGATCAGAGTGTCACTGGCAGCGCTTTCTCTGATGTCTGAAAATTAGGCAGTAGAGTTGGAAGGATTTAGAGGAACAAGTTTGAGACAAAGGACTCGGAGCAAGTGAGGTCGAGGCTGACTCGATGCTGAAAAGCTCGTGACGCGGAATGGCCCCGGAACCCGGACTCCACTCTCATTTACTGCCATTGTACACACTCAACCTTCCTCCCTCACTTCAACCGTCTTGTTCAACCAGGCCGTCCAAACGTAAGTTCAGGATGGGCTGGACTGGAGGCATCGAAGGTTAGCTGCTGGATCGTACCTCTTCCAACGGTGCTCCTGTCAATGCGCTCTCCAAATTTTCTACCACACCGTCCTCGCGGATCTAATGCTTGTTACAACTGGCTACCGACGCAAAATGTCGTACCATATTAGCTCAACAAAGGCTCTGGGTGAAGGGCCTGTGTTGCAACAGGGAAGCATACAAACAGACGTTCCGGTCACTCGAGCAAGCAAGGGACAGAGTTGCCTGCTCTCAAGCTCATGATACCCTATCAGATTCACAGCTTCGCCGGACTTCTAGGAGGACAAATCACCTGATCGGCAGTACGATAGGTTGGCGCGACAGACTCGACATGGAAATGGTAGGTTATGCCGCATGTCAGGGACAGCAGAGACAGGAAAGAGGAGTTCAGAAACGCCAGCCACGGCGGAGGATGGGGTATTTTGACCGGCACAGGGAGCACGCCGATGCAGTGGGCCGTGGATTGATGTGAGGTGTGAGCGAGGATGGGTGATACAAGCGTGGTACAGTAGACGTGGGTGTGTTTTTGTACATGTAGGCGCATCCATTTTCCTTTCCCCTCCAGGTCTTTGGTGGAGTATACATACCAGCGCCATCTCTTTCCAAACACTTTGCACGACTTTCCAGGCAGGCGTCATCTTAATCTCACGGAACTCGTGCAGGTGAGTTTTGCAGTTGCGTGGTTTCCACTGTTGAGGAAAGCGTGTGCTGAGCCACGTCACGTTGTGCTCTTTCTTTGCTCCATTCATCATCTACTTGCTTCATTTCCACTTCTCTTTCCTACTTGCAAACACCTAAAGTCTCGCACACACGCTCTCTCCTCATAACTGCTCTGCACCAAGCTACCGCTCGATTGTCAATCATTGACATCGTGCCTTGACCTCGCATCCTTAGTGTACACACGATTTTGTTCACGCACTGGCTTCAACTACAGCATCTGATCACAACAGATCTCTTCCATGGCAGAGCATGGACAGCTCCTCAGCAACTCGTCTCCAGCGGGGGATCATGTCAACAGTGCGCCGGTAAGCCAACACGCTACGGGGCTGAGCGACCACGCGAATCTCGATCGATTGGGACAATTCTATATCGCATTTGCCACTGTCTACACTCTGCTGGTCTTTTGTGGCCTCTTCGCTCTGTTCTTCCACCGACAGTCGCATGCCGTACGAATCCGAAGCTTCAAGACCATTTGCACCACGGTTCTCATGCTCCACATCTACCTTGTTCTCATTCTCATAGCTTACCCTCTCAATGGCCTCTACAAGTGCTGGATGGAGTTCTGGATCATGAACATTATACTACCGCTTGGCGTTGCTCTGTTTCAAGGTATATGACTTCCATTGGGCTCAGAAGTTTCTTTACTAATCATGATGACTAGCCAGCAACATGAGGCTCTTTTCATACTCGATGGAGCAGAAAGAAATCTCTCAAGGTCTCCCTGGGGCTCGCAAGACATGCAAGTTCAGCCTCTCGAAGCTGCAGCCACTTGAATGGGCCCGACATCGCACTATCGAGCAGCACACATACGGCCTCATAGTTGTGGGCGTGATTTTCCAGGTGAGTCACTCGTACTCGTCAGAGCAATATTCACGGCAAATTGCACGACTTACTCTATCTAGTTCATCGTGGCTCTGGTCATCTTTAGTGGCTCGCGTAAGTTCCATCCCACTTATGGCTTTTTTGGCCAATGGTTCGAGGATGAACGATGCCGAGTGGGTACGGAATGGTAAGTAGATCTGTAAACGTACTCCATACTGTCTTGTATAGCTGATAAGATCAAGGGCGCCTTCTGTCATGTGGCAGCTTCTCTGGTCAACAGTACTCGGTCCATACATTCTACTCCGGACTCGAGAGATTAACGATACCCACTACTGGGCATTGCAGACTAGACTCGCTATCGCTGCTTGGTAATACTCTCTTTCTCTCCCTCTCTCTCACACACACACACACGCTCTCTTCCCATCTAACAGCATTTGCTAACAATCTGCAGCCTCCCGGGCACGCCGCTTTGGCTCGGATTTATTTACACGCATAATCCACACCTCGTACGAATAAGTCAATATTTTAAACCAGCTGGATGGTACGGGAGTTTACTTCCTCCGGGCATGCACCATACTGAGATGTTATAGGTTTTTGCCCGGTCTGATCACGATGCAATTTGTCTCCATCTGGTTCCCAATACTCGACATTTACAAGCTTAAGAGGTTAGAACGAATCTTTGGCGAGAATCGTTCGGTTCCTGAGAATCCCGCGGAGCTGCGCGCCTTGCACGACAGGAAACTCAACCCTTATTCGATGGCCACTCTGGAGCTTCAATTAGAAAAGAATCCCAACCAACTCATGTATTGGGCATACACCAAGGAGTTCACAGCTGAGAACATTCTTTTCCTCACAGCGGTCAAAGGCTTCAAGCGCAAGTGGACATCGGCGACAAAGCAGGGGACTGGACTTGAGCCTGCTCAGGCTCGGGCGCTTTATGAAGAGGCGGCAATGATATTCTTCACAATGATCCATCCTATGACAGCCCGTAGGAACATCAATATCGATTCTCCCACTTTCCGAAAGCTTGAGGGTATATTCAATGGCTGCCAATATGATCCAGACGATGGCGTGTCGAGCATCTCCAAATTATCCAGCCGATCGACTCAGCAAATTATTGCGCCATGGGAAGGGATTGAGCCCCCTGAGAGAACTCATTCAGCACTTTCGGATCGAGGCAAGCTTTTTGACGATCAAGTCAACAAGCTGAATCCATTACCTGTCACCCAGATCCATATCAGAAGTGACTCGTTGAATGATGGCACATCGGCAACAATGGTTCCAACCAATTTTACCGTCGAAGTCTTCAACCGAGCGTACAACAGCGTGAAGGATGACGTGTATCTCAATACTTGGATCAGGTATGAAAACTGCTATTCTCGTCCACTTTCCCCTACACAATGTAAAAGGCAACTTGAGTTAACACTTCACATTAGATTCGTCAATCGCGATCGCAACGAAGGCCTGCAAGAGACTCTAAGCTTGTACTCTGAATTTTCATTCTCAGGCAAATCTGCGGAATCCAGTCACCGGTGAATGGATAGTTGATCAGACAGAGGGCGTCATGACATATTACTAGACAGATTATAGAGCTCGGTTTACTGAAGGATGGCTTTGTTTTGAGAGTCTTTGGTGTGACACCAAAAGATGTCCCCTCTTGTATCCATGTATTTGCAATATGGCTCACGATTTTTGAGCGATGGGAGGACGGCGTGTTTGTAATTGTTGCATCTATTGCCGGAAGCTGCCGGTGTGAGCAATTTTGTCGGTATAGGGATGGAGCGAATGATTATTGGCATTTCGAACTTTTATTCGGGTTCTGGTCTTTGTACTGTGATCTGCCTTGCGGCGTTTAGCTCAGAGAGAAATGTAGTGCTTGCTTATGCGACGGTGGTAACTGGATTCTGCAGGGATTGAAAGACTGTCCCAGGGTTAATGGATTGAAATGAAAGTAGTAGTGAAGAGCCGTGAAGATGGTTGTGGCGGTCACATGTTTTCGCAGAGGTCAGTTCAAGCATTCAGTGACGTTTCCGACCAACTTGCTTTGTTCCCCACTTTGAGACTGCGACAAACACTTCCAAACACTTCCACCCACATCATCGTGTCTTCCGTACTCATGGCGTCAGAAACGTGATGACTACGATCTTGTCTCGCTGAGCTTCCTGGAACAGAGAATCTCCCACAGTCGTTCCAGTACCCTACACACATCGTATGCGACATCATGGCATCACCCATACGTCTTCTCAACGCGTTTCTTCCCTTCACAAATCCCGCGACACCGATTTTGCAGGACCTCATCCATCTGGCTGTACTATGTTCGTTCCTGTGGTATGCGCCGAAGATTGAGTGGAAGGATTTGCGAGGGAGAATTTTGGGGCAGCATCTAGAAAATGAAGTGGCAGGTGTCAGAGAGCCGCAAATTGGGGGCGATGCTATTATAGACGAAAGAGGCGGAAACGACGAAGGGCCAATTGGAGTGGAGAGGAACGCTGAGACTGAACATCCCGACCAGCCAAACCAAGCGAACGAACCTGTCTTCCCGCCGCCCGGATTCGGTGGGGAGGGCAACGGGGTGTTTGAAGGTCTGGAAGAAGCGGGGCCTATAAATCCACATCAGCCTCCACGTCGCACTGCCAATCATACTCGAGAAGTTGGGGCGAAGAAGGCGAAGAATTTGGAGAGGAGGAATCGGCAGCGGGCATACAATGAGTTTTTGCGCGAGCAGGGAGAAGCTGAGAGAGCGGAGTGGGCCCGTGATGCTAAGGAGAGGGAAGAGAGGGCGGAAGAAGAGAAAACCAAACGTATGGCTAGAGAGCAGAAGATCAAAGACAAAGAGAGGAAGGAACGGGAGGGTCGTAAGATGAGGGAAGAGGAGGAGAGGAGGGAAGAATTGGATGCAGTCAGGGTCGCTGGCGAAATCATCAGGGAAGGATTGAATGTAGATGGGTTCATCAGGTGCGAAGATTTGGCGAGGAGGGTACAACGAGATGGTGCTTGGGTTGAGCGGTTGATAAAGAGAGAGGGTGTCCTGGGGACTAAGGTTGTAGATGGGAAGAGAAAGGTCACGATGCTCACGGCTCGCGGCTTTGTGGTCAGAGTCAACGAGGATATCATGAAGATTGCGTATGAAAAAGCTGCGATCAAAGCTGCTAGCGGAGATGGGAAGCTTGGTTGGGACACGCTAGGATCTTTGATTCAGAAGACTATCACAGACAGACCTTCATGAGGCAGCTTCTGATTCTTGATCGCTACCAACGCCTTTTCACGAATTCGATGGACACGCGCTCGTCTTACATGGTCTGCCAAAGACGCTCTTCAACAAAGATGGCGAACGGAAAATTGGTAATTGAACACATGGCAGAGTATTCAAAAGGCAGACTCAAGAGCCAGTCTAAAGCCCTTCCTTCCTTGACAGCCGCCATCACTTGTACCACGATACAAAGAAAACGAAATTTCCAATATGTGTATCGGACAAGAGACACTTTATGCCTGTGGCCACACGATTTTCATTCCGATGATCACTTACGATGGCGACACGTCGAAATGCCCTTGTCTAGATACTTTCAACGTCGTTATATACGCGCCGTGCGGGAATTGTGTTGCTAGGAACGAGCTGCAGATATTGAGGGCTACAAATTCAAAGGCAGCGGAGACCAAGACCAAGACCGAAACCATAACCGAGACCGAGACCGAGACCGAGACCGAGACCGAGACCGAAACCGAGAAAGAAGACGAAGCTGGAGAACACGAGACCAAGGTACGATGTGGGGGATGTGAGGACGATTGTCAACCTTGCGGAACGTGTAAGAATGGGGATTGCGGGGAGTGTGGTGGATGTGTCTGTTGCAGTAAAGGAGATAAGGATGAGGCAAACGACACAGGCGTCAACGATGAAGAAGATGGGGACAAGATAGATGATACAGACGTCAAATAGTAGGTGAGAACACAGTATTATCGTACTGAATCAAGAGATACTACTTGAATTGCAGTGCCAGTCTTGAATTTCTCCGCTTCTTGGAAAGAACGCTTCCACATCACGTGTATGCTCACACGCCTAACTTTGAATCATGATAAGGCCATTTCCACGACGAAGAATGCCGTCCAACTCGTTGCAGCACAATTATATACGGACCTTGCCGTCTTCTTCACGAACAGAAAGGTAGGAAATGGAGCGTCATTGTCAGTACACCAATCGGTATAATCGAGACTATCCTCGTAGACATGAAGGATGGATATCTCTGGCGGACAAGTCACAAATACACACATACGTGTGCCCCTATACTCAACTCCATCGCCTTGATCTTCCTCTTCATATTACAATCACATCTTCCACTCACCAACATTTTTACCCTTCAGTATCAACGAGACAACCATCTACAGCCCGAACCTTCCTCGTCTACACAATACTTCGAAAACCAATGTGCATCTCCCAACATAGACACTACGAATGCGGCCACACCCTCATCTACTTCGTTAACAACACTCATCATCGTGTTTGTCCTTTTGAGGAAACTCTTCATGTGGAGAGATGGGAGGTATGTAAGGATTGTGCGCCGCCGGTGTTAGGTGTAGCGATGCTTCAGGGGATGTTGATGGAGTCGGGAGGTGGGGAGACGTTGTATCGGTTTGTTGGGGAGGAGGGACATGAGGGAGAGCTAGAGAAGGAGGATGAAGAGAAGGGGCAAGAAGAGGGAGGGAATCGGGCCGGTGGAAATGACGAGGAGGTCAGCACCAACAGTGCGCACGACGGTGATGGCGGGGATCGGGAAAGTGATTCAAGAGAAAATAGCGATGAGGAGGATGCCGAGAATGTTCAAGCCAGGCAGTGGCGTCTATGGTGTGAAGAAGAGGAAGATGAACAGGCTTGTGAACGACGTATCGAGCGTCATGAGGAAATTGTGGAGGCTGATAGATAGCGAGAATGGTACTCTGAGGACGACGAGGATGCAGGGCGTTTTGAAGAGCGGCGAGGGATACACTACGAGGGTGAATATACAGGGACACGATTTCAGGAAGAAGAAGATGACCTAACACATCCATGGGATTTCGAAGAGGGCGACAGCAAGACCAGAAATGAAGGAGTAATGGAATGCAGTGCCGGATATGCAGGCAAAGGGGCGAATTCCCTCGTCTCTGAGGAGTACGACTTTGAGGTCATCTCCTACCTCTGTGGCTGCAGTCATACCATCCTCTCCAACCATGACGAGTACTCCCAGCACAAAGTCCCAAAACACATTCGCGCGGATGTCCTATGCGGCCGCTGTCTCGAGCAACAGAAACTAAACAAAAATGCTTCAATTGGTGCCGAGGAATTGAACAAGATGGTGGAAGAACTGGCGATTGAGAAGGGTCTTGGACAAGGACTGGAATCTAGGAGACCCAAGCTATCCATTCCAGTGGATTACGGAAGATCAGATGATCGGGAACAGGCAGAGGCAGACGATGACTTGTTGGTAACTGGTGGTAAGGGTATTTCTGCTTCGCCTACGAGACCTGCCGACGATGTTAGAGAAGTCAAAAAAGCTGGAGGTGAGGCATTTTTGGGAGAGGGCGGTACGAATGGTGATCTGGACGGATCCTGCGACATGCATGTCTAGGCGATTCGACGTCGGATGGGCAAGGTGTTGCTAATACTGTTATGGCAGTTGTATGTTTGAGGATTTGGTGATCCGGATGAGGAGTCGAACGAGGATGCGCTTGAGCATCCTGCTGCTGGAAGTACTTGGGTTGGAGTTTTTGAATTACTATTATTGGGGTCTTGCTTGGCTTCACAGCCTACGACTCGCCAGGACTATTATCAGATCTTTACTATCTTTTCTTCGTTTCTTCGTTTGATTCTACTATTAATCTTTTTCTCTCCTATCTTCTACAACTGCAGCTAGCGATTCATGTGAGTCCACTTTGCTAAATATAGTCAGGAATCGTAAGCTTGATAAACCCATTCCTATCGTCGTTTACAATTCATTCGAAAATCCATATTCTATTCTTCCCTAGTTTCTCAAAACATTCCATAAAGTAAAGATACCATCCATCACAATCAATTTGCCTTGTTGCCACATAGCTATCACATCGATGATCTTTATCCCAGTCTTTCACGTCATGGGCCTTAACTCAATTTCATCAAACCGGATCCCCAGTCAGCATATGAAGTAGCGCTTCTGGGGCAATTACCACAATCATGTTCTTCTTCCCTTATCATCGTTGTGGGTTCACTCTTCGATGGGTCGCATTTCTTGAATCCTATCTGTGCTTTCAAACACTTTTTGATGCTGTATTGCTCAGTGATGCAGCCACAATGCCATTGAGTTGATTGGTACTGACACATCGTAAAGGTATGATGGTGAAGAGGTGTTGTGGTATTGTGATGAGGTGGTTTGCTTTGAAGTATACTCTCGTCTGCTTCGAACAATGAGGGTAGTTTCTGGTTGGATGCTCGTTTTGAATCGTCGGAACTGTAGTTCTTGCTTGCTTGCTTACTTTAATTTCTCGGATTTCTGTATATGGTAAAAAAAGAAAGAAAGAGATGTTCTGATCAACTTATACAAGGTCTAGTCGGTTGCCTTTCCTGTCACCTATTCAGCACGCAAGTTGTTCAACTTTTTCTTCCGTTATGAGCGCGGGCTGGCACGACACCGGCACCATCTATCTTCTGTCGCGTTCACCTTTTGTTGATGAATGCCGCACTTAACCCCGTTGCTCTTCTCCCTTTCCTTCGTTTGGGTAAATTTTACCCGAGAGATCGGTTTGCATGCGACAGTATTGACGATGATAGTCCTTCACTAAAGTCCAGCCAATTATTTTCACCTACCTTTTCAGCAGGAAAGAGTCAATGATCGCGGTACTTCGTCGCGGGTAACAGATTACGTGCCAGTCGCTCAATGAGTCACCGTGATGCAAGTCATCCATTAGGTTAGTCAAGTGCGTACACCAGCAGATCTGCTTGTCCTGTCGCTGATGTCTTTGTGACTAAACGGTCAGTGGATAACCGAAAAGAGGTTTAAGACTCAAGAAGTTCCGTGCTCTACGACCCTCATTAAAGAAAGACTGGTCTTAACACTCCCTGCGTTTCGTCAATCATCGGTAAGAATTCCCCGACGAAATAACTTCAACATGTGCAAGAAGACTTTCCACTATTTCGAGTATTGCAAAGAACAAAGACTGGCCAAAATAAAGTCTTGCAAGACCAAATCGTATGGTTGGTGCGTTGGAGAAGAGAAGTTGATTCTTACCATCGCAGACAAGGGTTGCGGGAGGTGCAAGAAGCGTTTCCCTGAGGAATATTGGCTCGAGCAAGGCGAGGGCAGGTGTCCATGATTCTCTTTGGTGAGCTAGGAAGATGGATGCTGGACAAAAGGCTGCCAGAAAAGAGTGTATGATTATCCAGGGCCATGGAATTCGGCACATGCGAGATATTGAGCTAGGGAAAATGAACAGAGTCAGGGCAGGATCTTATATACTGTAGCAAAAGGTAGTAGCAAAAAGAAGAAAACATGAAGAGAAATTGGTTTGAGAGCGTGAGGGCGGAGTCCTAGCGAAAGCCGTCTCCGTAGTTCGAGCGAGCGGAATCGGGCCTGTGGCAGAAGTTTCTTTGCTCCGCTCTTGCTGTTCACTAACAGAGGCTAAGGTCATCGCTTCCGCATCTAAATGAGGCAGAAAAGATACTACAATCTTCTGACACTTGATTCGAAAGTGGATCAGGCATCCCACCCATAACTTCCGAAGCTTGCCCATCCATAGCCACGTAGCCTCGAATGATCATCTTCAGTGCAGCAGAGCTGCGCTGGCAATCAGTATCGCACAAGATCTGAAGCCCAGCATCTATAAAGCTCCAAGCTTTTTCTCGTTTACTCCTCTCCCCACCTAAAAGTCAAACTTGTACCCGTCGATACCAAAAGCGAGTCTGAACTATCGAATCAACAGTCATTTTAGAACAAGAAAATGCGCTCTATAGTGTATACCGAATGACCTAAGTACGGAGATACGACCACTGCTACAGAAATATGCGACCAGTGATGGAATTGGACTGGATCGGATCGTATCCTCCCTTTGATCTACTCTATCTATTCAAATTTACTATAGTATCTATGAATATCCTGGATATCTAATTCTTAGTAGATCTAGAAGTAAATGAGGCCTAAAAAGGTGGCGATAGCCTGAAATATAGTGTTGAGTGGTAGTTTATAAATACATCAAGATATACGGTAATAATAGTAACGAAGTCTCTTCTCTCCTGAATTTATCACCCGAAACGGCGCTAAGGATATTGACACACAGCGAGGTTTCGGCGTACTAGCGGCTAAATATTAGCTAATTATACTTAATACCAAGCCTAGCTGCTAGCTAAGCGATATACGAGGTAATACGAGGATAGGACCTACGGATCAATGAGATCCGTGTCTTAAAACACTCGGATCCAGTCCAATTTGACTAGTAATCCAGCCTATCCGTAGACTGTAACTTTGGCGATCCGGTCCATCCAGGTCCGATCCAGTCCAGTTTCATCACTGTATGCGACGCCGCAGACAGAGGACTTGATTGTGTCAGCAGCGGGGCACGCTCGATTGTCGAGTATGAAAAACGCCCTGATTGTCGAATCTGGGACGACAGCGTATTTGGGCATGAAGATAGGATGGTGTCGACAGGCAGATCATGTTAGGTACTGGCCTTCGCAAGCTTTTGGATGTCAGCGAGAATCGAGCCTGGCGCTGTTTGGCAGACCTCCTTGCACATCTGGACGAGAGCTTCGAAAGCATCAGAACAAGAATTGGCAATAATCATTTGCAACAAGTTTGGTGGAAGGTTGAGAGACGACATGCTGAAGTGGGGACAACTTGGAGAGTTTGATGTTGTTGTTGACGAGTCGTTTGCAACGGAGCATTCGGGTTAGCGCGTTCCACTAGGGCGATCCCTACTGAGGTGAAGAACTTCACTCACATCCTGCCCGCAGCTTTGGTCTTCAAGATTGATCCGGTCAACATACACAATGTACTTATGGTCGAGACACGGATGGTTGCCCTGCGAATGCCGCACTTGTGGGAAGCAATTTGACACGCTCGCTGAATCATTCAACCACCTGAGGAGCGAGGCACGTATTCTTTTGAGGTTTGAAGAGCTACAGCTATAGGCAGGCACTTTGCAGAAACCTCCAATTGTTCGCACGGCGACAATCTCTGTAACAGACGAAGGTGAAATTCTCCAGTTGATTTCGAAGGACGTTAGAGAGGAAACACATGTCACGCCGCCCATTAAGTAATCCTTGATGAGAAGTGAGCTTGTAGTATCTTGTATTGAACTTGCTGCAGTGAACATGAACGGTATAGACTGTAGTAGTAGACGTAGTTACGAGCTCGGTGGGACCCAACGAGAACGGGTCTTCTGATTCGCCCAGGGCAATTGTTGACGGACTAGGTGGTGTCTTTGCCGACAACTCGAGCGCGCTGAATACCCCTAGCATAGTCCCCGTCAGTAAGTCTCACGTTGCAGCCAGTCTAAGCTATGTACTTACGGGAAAACGTGCGTGGTGCGCTCTTTAACAGCCCGACGTCCGTGAATTGGGTCTCCGCCTCCCCTTCCGCCGCCGCCCCCTGCCATTCCGCCGCCCCCTGCCATTCCGCCCTGCCACATGCCAGGCGCGACCACTGGTCCCATCACTCCTGGTACCATAGCGACTCCGCCAACTCCGCCTCCGCCTGCCATTACTCCTCCTACAACCATGAAGCGACGACCACCGTTGTTGGCGCCGCCATTCGGGTCCACGGGGTCTCCACGAGACTGCGCAAGGATAGCTGTTGGCAGCAAGCCTGCGAGAAGAAGGCCACGCATTGTGAATGAAGGGAAATTTCAAGTGATGTCCAACTGGAATGCTGAAGATTTGGACCTCTAAATTCACTGGTCTCTGGTAAAGGCTTTATAAGCTACATTATTTTTCTTCCCGTGGTAATTGCAAATACAGACGGAGCGTCTGTCCGTTTAATCTGCATTGTTCCGTATGAACTCCTTGGTACAACAAGGATCTGAGGTCTCTTCAGACGCGTGTCACAGTAGATTCTACATAGCAACCTCGATCGATACAGAGTCAAATTCGCTAACACAGTACATATATTCAGATCATTTTATTCATTTCATACACGTGTACAAGCCCGGTCAACGGTTCGCAAGACTTAGTCTAGGTATATTCCCGGCACGGATACTTTGTAACAACTACGGAGGTGGGCTGGACTTATAACCGTACACTACCTCTCACTACAAGTCGTAATATCGTTCATATTCCACCTCCACATGGTATCGGCCGAGGTCTCCGCTCGCGTATGCATCGCCACGATCTTCTCTACCATGGACATGTATACTTGGACATATATTATCCCATGTGCTTTACTGCACATGAACGGCCCATGTATCAGTGCGTACAAACGTGCTGTACATGGCCGACATCCCGATGATGCATTCCTAGTATGACTACCGCACGCCAGGAATGTCTGGATCCATGATATCATCGCGACAGATTATGTACTACTCTCTACTAGCGGAGGCGACGAGCGAGTACGTGAATAAATGAAAGGAAACACGGAAGGAATGCTGCAAACAACCGTTTTTCTACGCGGCAAACACTCAATCTTGTCAGATTGAGCATTTACGCAGCTCAAAACGGGCGCCCAAGGTAGTGTGTAGTGGTAATGGCGAGACTCCGAGGGTTTCTGCGGTATTGTACTTGAAAAATGATGTACGATCTGCCTTTCAACGTTAAATTTCGCTCAGGGTTCTAGATTGGGACCGCAATAAACTCCGCCGATGAACTTAGCCTAATCAGGTTGGGTGCAGGGCTGAGGTGCGTACCACAGTACACCAAGTTTACCTTAATGGGTTTGATTGTCTAAGCAACGACTCAGGTTTCATTACGGTCCAATGAAACAATTCAATGTCGAACATCAGATCGCACATCATTTTTCCAAGTCCAATCCACCCGTGCATCCTCCAAACGTTCTGTATTCAGAGTCTCTGGTTCGTTGCGGCAAAGAAATGCGCAGCGGATGCAACAAAATGCATCTTCGAAGATTAGTAGTATATTCTGGCGATGCTTACGATCAACAAAGATATTGGTCCGCCCCCGTAGATAATGACATCAATTCCGGATAACATGCCGTGGATTTCGAAAAGCCTGGATTGTTATTTCTATGATACTGTCCGACTCCTGAACGATAGTTCGGAACCCCTGGAAGATACTCCATACGGCTGTCCAAGACGGCTATAAACATCATCATCCGAGAGCATGTGACGGTGCAGCTACGCTGTGTCCTCAAAGCGAAGCAGTTATGTAGATGGACAAGGCTGCTGCAAGGTGTGGTTTTCTGAACGACGTAGTTCTTCAGCACTCTTTTCCTCTTGTCTTACTTCCATCCAAATGCATATGAGCAGAATTCTCGGTGTGGCTGTATACGTTGCTGGAGTATATGGGGGTAATCCAGCCGGCTCGCATGCACAAATCAGTGTGAAAGATACTCACAAACTTGTCGTCGGACTGAATGATGAAGCACCATTCAATCTTTCTCAAGGAGGGCTGCCCGACCTCAACCATCGACAGTCCGATTGTGTCTGGTCAAGCAATCATACACAGCAGTATTGCGCCTTTACGGATCCTCACTTCGACCACGGTAAAGGCGTCCTCCTCATAACGACCCCAAAACGAGCACGCCAGTTTTTTGAATTCGGTGCATCTGTGTCAGATCATCATGGATCTACCCACGAACCGTTGTTCAGAACCACATCCGGCGGAAGCAAAGGTCGGGGCATATTTGCAAACAGACATATACCGGCGGGTAGTGTCATCACTCAAGAATCACCAATCATTTTCGTCGACCTAAATTGGACCGGAGATGTTCCATCCGAGGAAGCTCGGACGAAGCTTCAAGCCTCAGCTGTTGAACAGTTACCAGAAAGCACACGCCGAACGGTTGAGGAGCTTTATGGAGGCCGGCACAAATTCGAGACGAATTGTTATACCGTTTTTGGTGGGCCTACGAAGGACTGGCCAGGATTGGAGAGTGAATCAGATCTAGGCCTAATGACCGTACACGCAAACATATCAGTCAGTTGAATGCATCAGAAGCTATATGATAGAACTCTGCTAACCGTGTTGTAGAAAATCAACCATGGTTGTCGTCCCAACGCAGTATCCCAGTGGGATTGGAATCTGCTTGCACACAAGCTTTACGCAGTGCGCGATATTGCTGCTGACGAGGAGATCACAATGTCCTACTTTGATACTAGACAGACCTTTCGTGACCGTCAGCAACACACGAAACAAAACCTTGGCTTTCAATGCGCTTGCAGCCATTGCAAGGCTACGAGCGACTTGAGGGACTTGTCTGATGACAGAGTCAATGAGATATTGCTCCTAGAACAGTATTTGGAACATAGAGAGGTCGCACCAGCCGAGCCAACCGCAATGGCCGAATTGCTAGTGAGTTTATACGAGCAGGAGGGTCTAGATCTATACATTAGCAAGGCATACGCCATAGCAGCACTCGAATGGAATGGTACAGGCCATGAGTATCAAGCACGATCCTGGGCATACCGAAGTATCAAGGCTGGCCTAACGGTTGGTGGAGGTGTAGTAGATAAGGAGTATCTAGAGGATATGCAAGCATTGTTAGATGGAGCAAGAAAGCACTGGTCTTGGAAATACCGGGTATGATGAATAGCTAGCGGAGTCTCGGTGTTCGGAATTCATCGGCTTGGTAGGGCGTGTTAGGTGACTTGGGTCAGGTCTGCTGTAGTAAGATTACCTCCTACTAGTACTGTGTAGGAGGGGAGATAGGTACTAGTCAACAAACGTCAGCGGAGCATTGGCGGTGTCATCGTTGCCCCGCTTAGTGCTCAAATCTACGCAGTTGGGTATCAGTACTCCACGAAAGAGATCGAAGCAGAATCAAGGTTGATCACGCAAATCAGAAGATCCGACGTAAGAGCCAGACAGGGTTGACAACAACATTCATTTGTTTCGGTCCGCTAGAGACCCTATCCGGCGTTCAGTGGGGGTGGGCAGGTCCGATTCGATCTCGATATCAAGTAAACGTAGCCCACTTGAGCGCCACCGAAGAAGGATCCACGACAGCGTACTCAAATACTTTCCACTGAAGCCTACGGTGTCTTGCTATCAACTTGAACAAGCTTTTCTCATCGACGGACAAATACCAAAGATTAGGTCAGTGCCCACCCATTTTGTGCAAAGAATTATCCATGCTAATGAAGCATAGATTACGCTATGACAAAATCGCTTGGAAAGACTGGCATGGACGATATGGGAGAAATGGAAGAGCGCGTCGAGTTGTTAGGGACAGAGGCTTCAAACATTCTTCCCGACGATCGAGCGAGGAGAAGCAAGAATACAACTTTCGTCATGGCGGCAATTATGGCCATTTCTACCATCGCCTGTCTTTTTCTACTTTACGATCGATACCGCCTCATCTCCCATGCTTCGATGATACCAACTTATGAGAGTCCAAATTGCGGTGAAACAGCTGCGGAGGCCCGAGCCAAAGGATGTCAGTACGAACCAATGCTGCGCGCCTGGATACCAGCCGATTGCTACACACCGGATCCTGCGGCTGAGTATTCTCCTTATGAAGACCGAATTTGGTTTTACGATGAGAATCTCACTATTCCTATGAGCCCAGAACTGCTACGCAGTGGAACCGATATAAAGGCCTGGACCAAGTTCTTCCACGATGAACATTGTCTTTACGCCTGGAGAAAACTTGCTATAGCAGTCGACAGGCGATTGCCGCTGCTTGATACCAAGTCTATGAGCTTGCACCATTCCACTCATTGTGCTAAACAAATTGCGCGGTTCATTATGGAGGTACACACGGATACGTTCGTGGATAATCAAACAGCGGGTGCACCATTACAATTCGAAACATGCGTGCCTCTCTTCCACCCGGCGGGCAAGTATAGGGAGTTGATAGAGTACTAGAAACTGATGGTGAGTAATAACCACCTTTGATTCAAGTTATACTGACTCGAAGAACTTCTAGGTCACCAATATGAAGAAGTTC
This sequence comes from Venturia asperata, assembly GCA_003689335.1. NCBI lineage: Eukaryota > Fungi > Ascomycota > Dothideomycetes > Venturiales > Venturiaceae > Venturia > Venturia asperata. Next base: position 256,115 of record QWWL01000034.1, read on the forward strand.
AGCGACTCTCTGCAAGATGAGCTAGATTAGGAGATGGGGTGTCACGTTTCGCTTTCGGGCACAATCGGGAACGTCAACCCGATTTGACTATTTCTCATTTGTCAGTAGAAGGAGTATTCTATGATATGAATCGAAAGCCATACCAAGCCCTGACACTATTGAATCCAATATTTCGTAGATGTCTACAAACTCAATTTCAAAGCCGCGTAAGCACTTCTCGTGCTGATAAAGGATTGTCAAAGCGCCAGACTGCCAGCGATGAGCGTAAAAGTCGATACCATCACGATGAGCTGTGCGCCAGCGTGGCTTCTCCTGCACTGCTCAGGGTTTGGAGGATTTGTAGATGTCGCTATCGGCGAAGTGCCTGACGTGTCGATAGCTGGTATCATTTCTGTATCGATGTCTGCCTTTTAGATAGGTTCTGATGACGCTATTGAAGAGACGGCAATTTCGTCGTCGGCGTGCACACGGGTGAATAAAATTCCATCTGCACCTGAATATGAGCTTTGACTTCCAAACGCACTAGCAGCTATCAATGCGACTAAAGGGGCATCGTCATTAGCAAGCGATATGGTGCATCCCATGCGATGAGCGTATAGTGTCGGATCTGAGGGACGACATTAGCATCCTAAAAGGAGCAAAGAGAAGGTGGGAAAACTGAACAAGGTTAATGCTTCAGCGAAGACGGTGCAATGGAATGCATAGATTGGCGCAGAGCGGTCATTTTCAGTGACCCTGGCCTCCTTTTCAATCCATACTCGCCCATACGGAGACTCCGGACGAACCCTTTTGTTACTTTTGCAAATTTCTTGAAGCTTGGAACAAAAGCCGAGAACAGAGTGGTAGGTACGACTTGATGTCCAACTGCAGCCGAGGAATCCTATCAACGTAAGTACAGGTGGAAGCAGGGGTGACCGTCAGCGCCAAACATCCTAGCTCTTTGTAATCGCCTTCACGTCGGACTGAGTATAATCATCCTGACAGAGTTGAGCGTACCCATAGAACATCTGATGTCTATGCTTCCTCCATGTCGCCTTCTTGAACACCCTCCAGATTTGTCAAATCTCTCGCAGTGCTGCTTCGGCTTGTGATAATAGCATATAACAATGCCGCATCAGGAACAGTCTGTGTCTGATATTCACGTACTCCTAGCATTTTTGTCTTCAGATATATCGGCGCTCGCTATCAAATACCATCAGCCACGGCCCTTGATGACCAGAAAATACCCTCCTTGCTCCCATCGCAGTACTTTCAAAACTGATTGTCTCTTTTTCAGGGTCCGTTTGCACTCCAAAAGATGCCTGGTAGAGGTGGACAACATCTCGCTCGATTGGTTGGCTAATTGCTGGCTGGCTAGCGACAAAGATTTCGAAAATGACTCTTTCGTTTTATGATAGCATCTGATGATGATGAAAAGTCATGGACAGCCTCTTCTTGGAGAATAGGACCTGGGCGCAAAACGAGGAGAGGGCGCGATGTTTTCCTCCATTGCTGAGTCAATCTTCGAGCCGAACAAGATGGGTACTGCTGCCTTGGAAATGGACTCAATGTTCAAGATAGTAGGCTCGAAATAATTAGATCAAGAATCGTATTGTATTGAGAAGACAATTGCTAAGGATCCTCTGGATCTTAGCGAGTATTCCATACTAGTATGTAATATTCCGGTCCTGTAGGTCATGTGTGAGATGCCTGAATATGCCTGACACTGAGCACTGACTGCAGCACGTGACCCAAGAATTCATTATCTCACCGTTGGCAGACAGATTGGCTTCGTCTTATTATCGTCGACGGTATTTATGATGAAACCCATGTGATCCTGGCTGTCGCTGTATATTTCAGGGTTCCAATTCACGTCTCCTGGTTTCACCAATAAGCCATTCAAGTTCAACATTTGTCCCCTATCTTTCTTCCCCACAAACTCTCTCGATGTTTATGCCTCTGCGTACACGGCCTTTGCTTGGTGGATGACAGAAAACTTTAGATGTCCATGACAAAACCAAACGTCTTCATTGGTCTTCAGCACTTTCCAGCTATGAAATATCCGTACCACCTTAGTACGTGCATCCCCCCAGATTCCATCTATTACCGGCATAACCCTACACATCTGCAGACCGGACGGAACCTTTCCAGCGCAGACCCTTTGGTCTGTTCAGATCGGGTCTCTGCCGAAGAGGCCCCATCGCTGTCTGGAGGATATTTTTCCAATTAAACGCGTTGTTTCGCTTCAAGGAAACAGATGAGCACAGGGCTCAATTGCGCGAATGAAATGGCGGCTGATCTACAGAATTCAATATATCTCACAATGCCCAGCAGATGGAGACACAAGCAGGCCACGTCAAATTTACCCTGGGGCTCTCAACCTTCTGAACGCCATCCGCTGCGTGAAACAATCTAACCTTAGCCCAACTTCTATCCAAGACACCACAACGCGTTCAATCGGCGAACCACCATCAGCCAGCCCATTCAGCTTTCGCTGGTACGAGTATAAGGGCACGAGCTGCGCTCGCGTCAGCAATCGCAAGCCAGGCATATTCAACATCTTCAATCTTCAGCTACGCCTCGAACTTCTTATCATTCGGTCTTCCGTTTACTCACCTTGAAGTACAATCCTGCCTCTTCCAACAACAACGAATCATTGATAACCTCAATATGGTGTCCTCCAAGTCCATGTTCGTAGCAATGGCCGCGGCTGGCTTCGTTGCTGCAAACCCAGGCCCAACTCCAACTGCGGCCGCCCAATTGCAAAACCCCGGGGATATACCACAGTTGCCCAAGTGGGCTTCGACTGTCGCACCAGAGAAGTTGTCTGCTCTCCAAGCCGATCTGCACTCTCTCGGAAGCTCCATAAAGAACAACAAGCTATATACTTCCATGACTGCGGTCATGGCTACCGCGGTTCCACAATCATTCAAAGATGCAATTATGACGAACCCTGAAAGCATACACTCACAATTCAAGAACGACAAGCCGGATTGGTATGTTTCCACGCATTCTGATGATTGCAAAAGCCTAACAACAGAACCAGGTACAAAGCCATACCCACCGACGTTCGAAGTTTCATGGAGGACAACCGAAAGAAAGCCAAGAGCATCTACACCCACGACATCGGCCCCCTACCAACACCAACGGGCGACCACAACAAAGACAAAGGCGCACAAAAGACTGCCGCTGCCACCGCTTCAGCAACAGGCAAGAAAGCCTCCGAGGCAGACTCGTTACGGATTCTCGGGGCTGGCTGCGCGGCCCTCTTTGGTGCCTTCGGCGTCGCTGCACTTCTCCTATAAACATCGCAGTCTTTTTGATACATCTCTTTCTTTTCTCATGATTCGATTTTGCTCGTTTCAATGTTCTTGTGGTCGTTCTTAGCGTTCTTTACTATGCATTTCGAGTGGTGCTGACGGTCGTTACCCGGACACATGGCCGGTCATGGATTGGTTTGGGCTGGGACGAGGCTTGGAGCGACTCGCGTACACTATCATTTGAGATAAGTTAAGACGGACTGACGGGGCGAGGTGTTCCCGGCGCACTTTGGCATATCAACGAGTTCGGACTTTCGTGGTATACTTACTTTATCTCTCTTTTTCCTTTTGAATAGATTGAAATGATTATCCTTACTAGTTTCCACCTCTTCGCAAGACTATCTCTCTTCGAATCGGAGGTTGAGATACATTCTTTTCTTCTTAAGCAAGCTCTCGGTGTAGCATACCTTTCCTCTTTCGCTACGTCCAGTGGACAAAACCATCGTTCCAAACCACAAACGTGAAACAGAGGCCGCATGACCATACCAAATTACCTTAAGACATTCAATACAAAGGACAAATAAGGACCCAGGCCTCCCCATCCGTTTACTTGGCGCGCGTGGTCATGTAGCGCACCGAATTGGTCCGATCCAGGCGCTGGGATCGATCGATGCTTGCGTAGGATCCTCCGCATGGTTCGCCGGGCTCATCGCGTGGTTTTGGGGGATCTGGGGATCTTCGCTGGGGCGTGGGATCCACAGTAGTTGCACGGGACTTTCTGCTTTGCCAACAGACAAACACACAGCGCCTTGACAGTGCGCTGTGTGTTTTGTCTGTTGGCGGAAATTATGGTGCTTGTGGAGGAGATGTTAGTCGACTTGGATGGTTTGTTAGGTGCGGGGGACGGGCACGAGTTTATGCGGCTGTTTTGATTGTATGGTTGTTTATCCATCAATGCTCTTACATCGGCGTACTGATATTCAAAGGTCAAAGCCCAGTTAAGCGTGTAGAAATGTCTCTTTTGCAGAGACTTGGGGGTGCTGTATCTTCAATATGGAACTTGGTCCTTGATCAGGCCACACATTCTGATAGCTTCTCCTCCAGCCAGCATTCTGCTGATTCGGAAAGTGCTCTTTAGAATTGACATTGAGAGGCGGGCAACACTCAAGGCACGAAATATGGTTTCCGCATTTCTTGCGGTAAATACCTGGTCGTCAACGCCGATAGCCGATGTCGTGTCGGCGCGCGGATAACTATGGGGCCAGGATGGACCGACGTCTGTGAAACTTGGACGCAGAAATAACATCAACTCCTCCATGAGTTTGAATGGGATCCATCGGTGCTACTTTGGACACGATGTCGAATCAGGGCACATATCCGTGTAGGCACCTTCGGTAGCGTCTCGCTTAAATCTTGGTGTCGAGCCGCCCATTTCGACGAGCCTTTTTCGGTCCATTAATCCTTCTCCCCAGGTTGGTATACCTTGACTTCAATGTTCCTGGTGCGTCCGAAGAGCATCGTGGAATTGGGGTTTGGAAGTCCGACGACTTATGGCAAGTGTACACTGTCACGCCTGTACGAAGAGTGGGCCAAGCTGAAGGGCTTGGGACCATTCCTTACTCGGTTGTGAATCCGCTCTGGGCGTACTCTTTGAAAGCACTGATATACTCTTGATCTTTTCGGAGGAAGAAAAGCGCGGAGGAGAATTCTGGTTCTTTCTCCATTCCCAGAGATCTCAATGCTCGCTAAGCGTCAGACTTGGTGGCCATTCACAACGGACAGCCTGGCAAAATATGACACCAGGCCTAGGTGTGTGGAAAAGTACTCAAGGGACTATTTGACCTTTCTCTTCTATTCTTACTGTTGGCGAGGGATCTAGCTTCTTTTCTTGCGATTCGTATTTTTCCTCATTGAAAATGGACAACACCTTCGCAACATACCGCCTAAAGCTCAGGTTAGAAAGAGATTCTGCACAAGTATAGATTGCACGCTCCAGTCGCGCGACAAGCATACTAACATCACCCTCACAGCTCACAGCCAAAGAAAAGCAACTCCGCGATGCAAACCCCACGCGACCAAGCCAACTAACAAATCACCGTAACGGTAGTTCGCCCCACACATACAAACACACTTTCTCATACGCCCTCCTAACAATGAAAAGGAGACTTCAAAAACTCAATCACACCACTAACAAACTACCGCCACCCCCTCCATTCCCTCTTCTCGAATTGCCAAACAGCATTCACGCCCGACGAAGCGCTGGCCATCGCAACCGCGGTGTTGGATAAAATGTTTTGTCCGTGGTGGAGTGCACCAACCGCAGATCTGGAAATACTGGATGCGGTTGTGGAGAGAGCGGGGAAATATCGTGAGGCGTGGGTAACGGTGGTGCCGGAGCTGTCTGAGGATGGAGATGAGGCGGTGTTGTGGAGTGTTCGTAGGCTGAGGGGGTTGCTGAGGATGTGAGGAGGTTGCTTTGGGTGAGAGTACAGATGGTCGAACAGATCGACGAGGTTGTCTATACCTTAAATTTTGCTCCCTGATGACGCGACGTTAAGAGGGACAAGAAGCAGACCCTACAGAGCCATTTGGAGAAACGCCAATATCGAGTATTTCGTGCTCATTTACCAGGGTAACTTTCAATTAGGAGACTAGGGGTATCATTGCGAACATTACAACCAAACGCCAATTCACGACGCTTTTATTCAAGTCATGCCCATTCCCCTCCTTCCGATAAATGTGTCATCCATAATCTCCGTCGTTTCTCCATCCATTTCAGAAACCAGCGCCTCCGTATCGTCAACAGATATATATGGCGTTGGTTTCTTTCCAGACAAGATATCATACAGAGAGTCTTCACTATGGTCCATCAAATCATTTCTGTCCCTCTCATCTTCGTCTTCTTCCATCGGATCTCGACCATCTGGCCATATGAGCAAGAAATTTTGTGAGTCTCCAAAGACGAGACCAGGTTTTTGACTGACTGATGTTTGCAGCCATTTTCCCTCGAATCTGCCTGTCGACTTCTTCATTGGCATTACTATGGGATACGGCACAGCAGAGATGGTGTCGTAGATGTAGATGATTGGTTCGTCGTGGGTAGATTGGATAAGGAGAATAGATGGTAGGGTGGGATGCCATGTTAGCTTTTTGATCGGGGAGTGCTGTATTAGCACTGTGCTTGCGGCGAGTTTGGACAGATCCCATAGCCAGACTGCCGTTGGTGCCGAATCGTCCCTGGTAGCCACCATTGTGCCATCCGCGTTGAAAGAGAGTATGGAGAGGCCGGTTTTGGAGGCTTGATCGGTAGGAGTGGTTGAGGCAATTGGAGGAGCGACTGGCTGCGACACCGTTTTGTAAGAGCGCTGCAGTGATGGCGAGATTTCTTCTTGCCAGACTTCTGCACCTGCTGCGAGTTGTATGGTCGCTGTGTGGTCGAGGAACATGACCGGCGAGAACTGTTGTCATTAGCAACCACTTCTCAAATGAAAAGAATAGGAAGACCGACTGTACGAGTACTCAGTAGAGTCACTCTCCTATCGTGACCGCCTATCGCCAGATGGTCACTCTTTGGGCTCCATTCGATGGACTTGACTCCCAGGCCAAGCCCATCCTCGCCGCAATCACCATTGTACATGCGATACAAATGACCGTCTGCCGTGTAAATGTAGCATCTATAACCAATGCTTGGTGTGTCCCACACCGCAAGCCATCTGCCATCATGGCTCCACCTCATCCCTTGTGCATCCACCGACTGCAGCGTCACCATTCTCAGCATGGCGTACGAGGACGGCGCATGAAGTGTGATAACATCTTGAGGGCCAGGTCGCGAAAGCACGGCGCAAAGTCCAGTGACAGGCCGGAATCCATAGGTGCGCGTATTCGGAAACTTTGGATCTCTGACTTCTACACTTCGTCCCGTCTTCAGCGACCAGACAGTGACTTTCGATCCAAAGTCCGAGAAGCAAATGACCTCCTCCTTCGACCGTCCAAACTCAACATTCACAATCTTGCCCATTCCCCCACTCCCATTATTGATAGTTGCTGTCCACCTTTCGTTGTACAGGTCCCAGACTCTTACATTTTCTTCATCGGCGAGCAGCAATCGAGACGAGGTTTCGGTGGCAGGAAATGCAGGCGACCAGCGTATGATAGGGCCTTTTGACGATGTGGGTATGCTTCTGACGAGTCCGAGAGAGGCTGTAGCGCGTATCTCCAGTCGTTCGCCGTTCAACGCGGCAATATACAATCCATCGTGGGAAGATACGGCATGTTGGGAAGCTGCAAGTTCAGGTTAGTGTTCGAGCGTGATCGTTTGGACATACACAAACCTCTTATCGATTCAGAGATTTCCATCGTGTAAAACAATGTTTTGTTTACAGTTTTGAGGTTTAGTAAACATGGATCTTGATGATCAATTCAAGGGTCCTCAACGTTTCGGCCTCAGCGTTTCGGCCTTAGCGTTTCGGCCTTAGCGTTTCGGCCTTAGCGTTTCGGCCTCAGCGTTTCGCGCTCTTCGTTTCAACACTCGAGTCCACTCCATCTCCAGAACACCAACATCATCCCAGCGACCGTCAACTGGGAATCAAGCCTGCTATAGCCTGTCATTTTGGCCCTCGCTGTCAGAATCATGAACGGCCCAGACTGTTCTCCCGCGGCCAACCTGCTCCGCTGTTCCAAACACAACACGTTTGACCATGCGAATATCCTTGAACTTGGTCTGAATGGACCCCGCGTTTCGAAAATTTCCGCTCGCTCGCTTGCTCGGCCGACTTACTCTCTAGGGTGCTCCGTGAGCATCTCCGCTTGGAAGTTCGAACAAAGCGGGATGATGATGAAGAAACGCCAGCCCACAAGATGATCTCCACATCATAGCGCCGACTGGTAACATGACCAAAGTCTGGATGGAGTATCCTTGTTATATCACAGCTATTGACTGGTCCTCCCTTCTCTGCCTCTTTTTTTCGTCTCATGTTTGACATAAATGCATTTCCTTCCCATTTACCTTTCACCTTTTCCTGCTTCGCCTGACCGATCCTCTAAGCGCTCCATCCCTTGCAAACCATGCCTTCCGGACGATCCTCGTCGTTCTCCCGAAGCTTTAGCCAACTTGAGATATGTCCTGACCATCTCATCGATGATCTGGGAACGGCATGCCGCCCAGCAGTGGATTCGATGTGAAAACAGAGTCGGTGGGCGAATGAACAGGGCCGTTCATGAACAGCAGCCAGAATGTTGATATGTCCCATCATCTCGAACAAATGAGAGAATCGTCCAATCCATTTTTTCCTTCTTCACTTGTCATAAGAAAACATGCAACTTTCTCTTCTTACCCTCGGTGGCTCAGCTGGACTGGCGTCCGCTCATTGTATGTTTCATATGTGGGCCTCTCAAAATGATGGATTCACAGTGGCTTCCTCGATTCACTGCCCCTGGCCTCTCTAGGTCTCGCCATGTTTGTTCTGAATCCAAACTTCCCTAATTTGGATCGATATCGATACGTTTCTGGCGAGATAATTCCCTAACGTCGCCAGAAAACTATCAATATCGACCTCAAGTCACGGATAATGAATCGCTTAAGCTTTGTCGAGGGACTCTGAATTGATCAAGCCACTCTGGACTAGCATACTAACCGATGGATAGACACTTTCACCAACCTCATCGTCGACGGCGTCGCATCTGGTTACTACCAGCACGTTCGCATAAACAACAACCATTGGTCTCATTCAAGTGTCCAAGATGTGAAGTCAAACGACATGCGGTGCGGTGGTGAAATGATTTTCCCAACCAACGCTTCAACAAAGGCAGTCAGTGCTGGTACTACTGTCGGCTTCAGGGTAGAAGGGGGTCTTGGCCACCCAGGCCCGCTTCAATTCTACATGGCGCAGGCACCAGCTGGTCAAAACCTGTCTTCATGGAATGGAATCGGTGAAGTCTGGTTCAAGATTGCTGGAGATCCACCAAAGGTCAATGGTTCAGGGCTGACTTGGCCACATCAAGGTGAGTTATAGTTGTTGCAGCAGGCTTTCCAAAACTCCCCGACTGATCTCGACACACCTAGTTGCCACAAAGGTCTCCGCCAAAATTCCAGCCTCTCTCCCGGCAGGAAACTACCTCCTCCGCGTCGAGCAAATTGCTCTTCACGGCGCTGCCCAGGTCGGTGGTGCACAGATCTACATTCAATGTGCTCAACTTGCCGTGAACGGAACTGGTAAAGGTGTTCCGTCTCCCAAAGTCTCGTTTCCAGGTGCCTACAAGGCGACTGACCCTGGCATCTTGATGCAATTATACTACCCAACGTAAGTCTCGGCGGATTTCAGGTATCGATCGAAGAGGGTAAACTAATGTTTGACAGGCCAACAAACTACACCATGCCTGGTCCAGCCATTTGGCAAGGCTAGAGTTTTATAATGTGTGTAGCCTTTATCAATACAAGCATACATACCTTCATGTTTGCAGCCACAATTCTCTATTCTCTCTTCCTTGTTATCCCATGCCATACTTTATACCATCTCGACTTCGAAACGGTCCATTTTCCTCCTATTCCTTGGAGGAGATATGAGAAATTACAAGATCACAACACTATCTCATCTATAATCGCCAGCTAGCATGGTAACTGGACTCGCGATACTCTTTTTACTAATCAATACATGGGAAACAGTTCCTATATCTTGTGATTCCTCAGTCGTTGCAAATGACGCCTAGATTTCTCTCTACTCTGGAGATCATTCAGGGATGCAGTTTCGTCTCACGTGGCTTGATCTCCTAAAGAGGAAAAGAGGAAGCTTTTTTGCCAGCTCCAAAAAGGATAAACAAGGTTCTCGACTAAAAGAACGACTCGATAAACAGAGTTTCCATTCCATAGAGAAGGGTACGTTTCCACATCCAACCCTATCCAACTCTCATTTTTATATTCTGTACTCGGACGTCTGCGTCGGTGACTATGTTTTGCTTCCTCCACCCGACTCTTCTCGCGAGCCTTGGGTAATAAGTATCATCTGGTTATAGCCCGGTATCCTCATTCCACTGCTCTCCCCCCATCGAGCGAAGATACCCATGGTTTCCCCCAAGTCCCCATGCAGCTTTCCCTTATCGCGCTTTCATTCTTTCCATGACCACTAGCGCTGATGGTATTTCGCGAGGGACTGGCTTTCAGTGGTCAACTCGGAATCACCGTCTTGCTCCTTCTTCATCGCTTTTGGCGGGATGGAAACAGTGTGTCAGGGTCTGACTTACTTGTCCCTTTGTTACTTTCGTGAGATGGTAGATGTCTTTTTCGTTGAAGAGAAATACCTCTATAGCAGCCTCACCAATTAATTCATGTTGACAAATTAATCATCCACAACGGACGAACAATATCACGAAGTTCCCGACGAGGATAATCTCTTGATGATGTCGTCACAACACCACCACTGTGCCTGCACTGTACTAGCCGACGCCAACGAAAGGAAACCCAAAAACGAAGAAAAAAGGAATGAAACTGGTATAAAACAGGCAGATCTACGAATCGACATTTTGCCCAGCTCAGGAAGTCAGAACCAACGCTTCCCCAGACCAATGACGAACAGTATCCAGACACATCCCCTCTCACTCTCAAAGCTTACTCTCTAAATCCATCCACCCAGCAACCGCCCTCGGAACCATACACATCCAGCCCAGCGCCAAATGATCAACTTCCCACTCATCCCATCTCGCTTCTTGCAGCTAGTCTAATGTCTATACTCCTCCCGACCATGCGGGCCTCCATTCTTCACACCATAGGCACTCGAATACCGTCCGGGAGACCCGGCACTCCCATACCTCCCCTCCGCCGGTGGTAGATACCCGGTATGAGCGGTACTAGCAGGACTAATCTCCCCTGAATGTCTGTCCGGGAAAACAGGGGAGATGGCGTCATCGCTTCTGCCCGCATCACTGCTCCTGTGTGCATGCCTGACCGCCGCCCTCGCCTTATCGGCTGGTCCAAGTGAATCACTGGGACTCCTGACTTCGGCGACAGGACTCAGGTTCATCTGATGTAGGTTGCCCAATTCCTTTTCCGTGTCTAGGCCGGGTGTAGGTGTCGGCGGGATGGCGCCTCCGTGCATGGTCAGATGCGCCTCGGAGGATTCTTGACGTTGCATGTAGCTGGGTGTACTTGTATATCCTGGATGATAACTCTCCCCTTCCTTCCTCGGCGGACTACTCGTATCGATTTCCCGCCTCCAATTCTCCACCGTACTTTGTTGTCTGGGAGCTGGTCGTGTTCCTACGCTTGCAACAGTGGATTGTGTAGGCGTGGGCGCATGATAGGGGTCGTCGTATTCGTCGTAATCTGATCGGTTCGAAGGAGAGTATGGTTCTGTAATTCGACTCAGGGGGCGGGGATTCTCACGGGTTGCGTAAGCTGAAGCTGAGGGTTGGGGCCGCGATTCGTGGCGATCGTGGAAAGGATCATCGGATTGCAATTCTGGGACCTCCAGAGGCGCTGTTACCGCTGGAGCGGGAATTTGAGGCGCACGCATTGAAGGTGGTGGCATTGCTGGCGGCGAGGTCGTGCCTCCTACTTGGATAGCGGGCGGAACCTCGTAGTCGCTCTGTCGTCGTTCGAGGTTGGCGCGCATGGATGGAGGCGGGACAGGTGGAGGAGAGTAGGCTGCTTGCGGTTCTGCATTTGGGATAAATGTTGAGCTTGGAGGGAATGTTGGCGAGGAATAACCTGTGTTCTGTTCCATGCCCATAGATGGTCCCATTGAAACGCCCGTTGGTGGAGCGTAAGCAGCCTGAGCCGGAGGAGAAACGCTTGCGACAGCTCTTCTTGCTTGTAGGATCGCACGCTGGTGCTTACTGGCTGCCAAACTCAACTGCTCACTTGTCTCAATCAAGGTCTGCATGGTATCGTCGTCCGGGGGCGGATCTGTAGAATTGATGTAACCCTGAACACTTCGCTGAGCTGCCTGACAGCGCTCGGAGAATTCCTTGATCAAATCGTTCTCCTGGATCTCGTTCGGAGGTGTCGATTGCACAAGTTGTTGTAGCAACTTGGCCGAAGTCTTCGCTTCCTCAATTCTCGCTGCCAATTCAGCAGGTGGTGGAAGGCCCTGCTCACGCTGGTTCTGTCCGTAGTTCTCCTGACCTGGACCATGCTGTGACCTGGGCTGATTGCGGAAGTTTTGTTGATTGTTGTTGCTGTTGCCGTTGCCGAAGACAGCTGGGGCTGGCCATGCAGATCCACCATTCTGCGGTCTAGGACTCGTGGCTCCCTGCTCTTTATTCCACATGGCAAACAGCGTCGTTAGATTCGTGTCGTAAGCCTTGTCCGTATATAACGCTGCCAGTGACTCTCTCAGTATCTGCTGTACACTCGGATCGCGTCCATTCCTCAATAACTCTTTCACGGTAGAAGTGAACTTCCCATCCAGATTCCTTGTGAATGTTGCGCCCGGGTTGTCGGCCAGAATGCGAATAAGCATAATCGCATTGTACTGAACGTGAGGTCGCTCGTTGTTCTCCTTGGACAGAAATTTACGAATTTGTTTGGCAGCCACTTGCGCAGCCTGAGGTGAGGATTCGGCGGCTTCGACGATTGTAGGTAAATGTAGTACTTCTTCTCCCTGCTACGTAGTCAATCAACAAACGTTGGAGCAATTGGAGATCTCTCCAGTTTACGAGTGTTCGAAGTCCCGAGAGAGAAAACGAGCAGTCGCAAGCACTCATTCTCCTCGAATCATCCACTTCATGCTAGGGAAGACCAAAACTTACACCACTCCCAGCACTCTCGCAGAACAACCGAACTCCCCTGGCAGCGTTTCCCTCCGGCGTATCCGTCCCTTCACCCAAAGGTGGCTCAACGTCCTCGCCATGGTTCCTCCTATTGTCTACAGAGCTCCTCCTGGCATCTGAACCCGAGCCTCCTCCATTTCGCGTGAAAGGATTCATTCCCTTCTTCGATCCCAGCATATTGGAGAAGCGTTTGATTACCATTGTGAGTACTCCTGCTCTTGCTTCCACGAAATAAGTGTAGTGTGTTGAATCGTAGACGGAAGCGCTTGGTAACTCAGCTTGGGGTTGAAGTTAGGCAAGGCAGCGATCGGCTCCGGAGTATAGAGGGCGGGATGAGGAATGCAGGGTCTGGATAGTGCTGCAATTATCTCGAACGGCGTAGACACAAGGACGAAATACAGGTTAGACCTTTTAAAACAGGCGGACGCTTTTATATTGGGACAGAAGATGAAGCAACTGGGAGGACGCAGAGGGATTACGCAGGCTGGTCTTGGGCTTTTGGGAACACAGCCTCGTTGTCCTCGATTTAGCCGCATGGGATGCCCTATGCTGTCTTGGCGACGCGCGGAGGTGAAGAAAACATTACGAATCATCATTGCAATCGCGGAAAATAACAAAAAACAGCTTGTCAAAATCGTCTGCCACAGTGTTTCATTCATCACGCTCAATAGCTGTGTAGATAATTCATACCGCGCGGCAAGCCCGTTGTGCATCGAGCGGACGACAACGACAAAGTATATACATCGCTACACGCACGGAGAGTCAGTGACAAGGACGCGCGCCATGCATGGATTCATGCTACTTGGAAGACGCCATGCTATGCCTTATATCATACAACATCTCACCCAATCCCGGGGCTCGATCCCTTGAACGCCAGCCTATGAAATCCTGTGCTATGGGTCGCCTTCCAGATTCTTGCAGATCGTGCACATGAATCATAACATTTTCTCTACTCCGTCTAATTTCAAGTTCGTAGCGTCGACGAGCTTATTTTGATCAAAGCAGAGTGGCGCCCAGGTATTCGAACTCATCAAGCAATTTTTCCATCTGGCTCATCTGTCGTAGTTCCGGCTGCGCATGGTGCGACTTATCCATCGCAAATGGGTTGCCGTCGCACCCAACTGGGAGACTGTAGATCGCTGTCGAGGTCGTGGATACGTTTCTGCTGTGGGCCGATGATCTTTCGATACTGCGGTTAAAGTTGAGCTTGAGATCTTCCTTCTGCAGCCGCCATTCCGGAGGATTCGACAACCTGTGGGGTGTTGAGATACCACTATCCCCGCCTCGGATGGAACTGAACGTCGGTGACTGTAATTCTAGATCTGATAGCAAGTCTACTGAACCGGGCGATTCTGACAGCAGCATGTCGACTTCCCTTTGGTACGGCGCTCGCAGATCTGGTGAGCCGGGCGATTCTGACAGCGGCATGTCGACTCCTTTTGGGTGCGGCGCGTGTTCATCATGCAGACTCAAGCTCTCCGATGCAGCTCGCAGCCCCACAGTATCAGATTGGTAAAACAGTGGCTCGGGCATGACGAAGTCTGGTAGTGGCGGCAATTCTTTATTCGTATTAACGCTGCTGTTCCTGGAATGGTGATGGTCCGTCGTCCGAAAGTCCATATCATGGTTGAGCGTTTGTGGCCTTTGACTCGGAAACCTGAATTGACACATACTATCTTCGGCGTACAGTTGCGGGGGGGCAAACCTCCCATTGAGCGATGCTGACCTACGCGAACCAAAATCTTCAGAGTGTCCTCTTCTGTGCGAGGTTCGACAAGGCCTTCCACTTTCCTTGTGCGATGCGAATCGGCCATGTTCGTTGGCCACATTCTCCCTTTGGAATGAGTCAGTCGTCACCATAGTTGACCGTTCTGTCTCCTCTCCTCTGCCGACTAGGCGATTTGATAAATGCATTCGTTCACCAACGATCAGCGGCGCACGCCGTGGTGCAGACGACATTTCATTTGATTCGTCCAACGTCTCGAGGAAGCGGTCAAGTTGCGACGGCATGGTTAAGGGCCTCGATATATTTTTGCGGAGTTCACTCATACTGGCAGACTTGTTTCGATGACCACGTCCACCTTCTGAGGGCGTGAGCTGTACATGTTAGTGATGATCAAGCTAGTGATACACAGCACTTACTGCCGTGACCGGCCCCTTGAGCTGCATGAAGGCAGATTTGAGTACATTAGTCGCGTTGGTGGGCGAGGTAGATGTAGACCTGATCTCGTGACCCCCCGAATGGGACCTAGGATGTCGAAGATCTGAGCCTTGACCGACGACGGACGTCCATGGTCGGTGTCTTGCTGATGAAGTAAATATATGTCCCGAGGCCGCAACGGCTGTGGTAGTCGTTAGTGAGAGTTCGCTCTTAAGGAGACCGACAAGACAACCTTGGATCTAAGTGGGATGATGGCTGTGAGCATACCTTCGGCCGAAGTGATCACTTTTGTCATTTTAGGTTTGGGAGCTGGTCTTGGTGTAATGTATCGGTCATCTGGATTTAGCGTCTGGACAGCACTCGATATTGATACTGATGATGATCTGCTGTGACTGACATATCGCCCAGTATCGAAAGGCACCTCGAGAACATTCAGCGTCTGACCTGGCAATAGCGGACAGGCACTCGTTGCAGGTTGCGATGGATCGTGGTATTCTTCATCGTCATCTATGCGATAAAAATACCAGTAGGTCCCACCCATTCTGAGGCCACCACTGCGGGCTTCATGGATGTCGCTATCGCCATCGCAGATGATGTCTTTGAACGTGTGACAGCCAGACCAGATTCCATGTCCTCTTCTGCTATCCTTGGTCATAGCATAGGAGCCACTGAAGTTGTCCCAGGAGCCCAGAAGCTCCACCTTGCGAGCATTGGAGTGATTTCTATGTCGATTAGAGATGACCAATGAGTGACGATGCGACTGACACCCACAGTATGAATGTGATGAGCGTAGTGCTCTCCATGATAGACATTCGAAGTGATGTACAGAGTTGGTGAGGATGTACAGGTCTTGTCTGCGAAGTGATGCTGCCGCGATGGTTACTGCTGAAGGAGTGACTTTCAGAGTGTACAGCCAATGGATGATGGACCGACTGGAATAGCAGTATTGCAGAATTGGGGACGGCGGAATGCGTGCAGAGGACGAAGCAGGGCAGACAAATGGAATGCTTGGACGCATATATAGAGCTGAAGGAGAGACGGAGTGGGGCCTCAGGTTGGTTGCTTGCTCGGATCAGGTTTGTCGGAAAGGGAGATCTCGCTAAGGAAGCACATGGCGTTCAGGTTCTGGCCTGAGGGTCCACAACAGGAGCAAGTCAGTCCCATGCGGCTGTAGGCTGTATAGCTGTCGGCCTGCCCTGCTGAGAAGATATTCGCTACCATGATACCGCCAATACCCAACACGACTGTTCCATACCGTCCTTCGGGTCCAGCCTGGCCATTTGCCTCCAACCTTGATCCGCGCCTGGATCATGTGCTCCCGGGATTCCGTGTATGAGACTCCACGCAGTGGATAGAACGGATTGCCTCCGTCTGCTCTTACTTGTCGGTCTCCAGCGCTCTATTTCCTTCAGCTCCTCATCTCCTCATCTCCCAGGCACCCGCAGGCGCCTGCAGCTGGACTGCACGTCAGACAGGCATACCACAGGACACGGCCAACACTGTGTCTCTGACACCAGTAACCACAACGGAATTGGATGGCTCGCAGAGCAAGCTGGATTCGTGTCTTCGCTTGCTTGTCATGGCATTGAACACAAATCTTGAGTCAATGAGCCCTGGCAATGCGATTCATCAGCGCCACTCAGGATAGGAGGCGGAGGCCACAGGAGGCCACGGGAGTGCATCAAGAGGACACTCGTCAAGCCCAGACGTCCCATTTCAGGATCCCGACAGCTCGGACCGGCTCCTCGCGCTTGATCTCTGCAAGCCACCAATACCTTTCCCGCCATCCCATCATGCCTGCTCCCATTCCATTTAGCGCTCGACCAGACAGGGCTCTATCCGCTGTCAAATTTCACCCGCTGCGCAAAGTAATGCCCTCTCTCCGCTGTCCCAGAGCCTATTCTTCGCTCACCAGCGTCCTGCAGCGCGCAATCTGCATGAAATTTCTTCTTCTCGTAATTATGCATTCCCCTTTCACTTCCAGTAGCAAGCTTGCTTCCTACAAGCTTGCTTCGTTCTCACGGAGTCTGGAGCCGGGACACGGACTTGCGGGCCTAGCAAAGGGGTGAGACAAGTTTAGTGATGACTCGCCAAGTCTCGCCCTACGGTTACCTATGTCAGGCGACGGAGGCTAAGGAAAGGGAGCCAGTGCAGAGCATCATGAACATAATTCGGGCCCGGAGTACAATAAGTATAGCCCGACTGACTTCTTCCAAGAGTATTGGCCTTACTCGACGGCACGTCTTGACCCACTGGCTCCAGGATGGCGTCAGAAGTCGCGGAAAGATCGAGGTCTCGTGGCGACAAAAGGAAAACGCGACGGGAGTTGCACAAGACAAGGGCTGGGACCACGTTCGGGAACTTCGGGAAACATTGCAATTACACGAAAACGCCTTCGTTCTACGGGTCAAACCATGATTGAGACAGCAGGTCGACGAGCAGGTTGAGATCGTCGCAAGTGCTGGTCAAATACCTCCATGGCAAGCTACTAACAATTTTCACCGCCACTTGCATTGTTGAACACGTCTAGACCAGCAACCAGCGATGATGAAAGATGTGCTTGGACCACCATCAAAATCATCAGATTGTGGATGGGCCAAATGGTTTGCACTAGAAGCATGATGCTGCCAGCAAGAAGATCGGACGCAAAGTGGCGGGCAAGCGACGTCTGTAGCACTCACCTCAACAGGCGCATAGCCTTTGCAACGCAATTGTATGGATGCTAATGTCTGTCTGACTACGCCATCTCCAAAAATTGATTTGGTAGGAACTTTTCGACGCGCCAGCCCTGTGTCTTGATCATACAATGACGACCAGACGGTCAGGATTTGCCTCTATGAAACCGTCTCCGATGCGAAGAATGTGGCATTGTTTTCAGACTCGCTGAGGTTGGTCTAGAAGTGTCTCTAATACAGGGTTCTTTAGGTGAACAATCAATCTCGGAATTGGCAGAGGAAAGTAGTTCCTCGCCCGAACCGAACCAAAGCTGGACTATCCTGGGGAAGATCCGGGCTGTTCACGCTGCAGCTCGTGTACACATCTTTTTGGAACTAAAGATGTTTCGTTTGGACCTAGCTAAGAATCCACAATGCTAAGCTCTCGCGCTGTTGGTCACTAATACGAGTGGGAGACTATCATTGCACAGTGTCCCCATTGTCTACCAATCTCAGCTCTCCAGATTTACTGGATGTCGCTGCTTTGTACAACAGTACCGAACATATCGTTCAACTCTAACAACACCATCTAGGCTTGGTCAGTAGTATCCCCAACGCTACAATCCTATGAGAACTCACCTTCGTGACATCTTCACCACTGGCGCCAGGAATGTCTCTGTCACCATTGGCATCCTCAGGTAGCACAACTTCATATCCTAACTGATGCGCCTCCCGAGCAGTCGTCGACACACAAACATGAGCCTACGAGAGTTCAGTTCTTCATCATCATCAAACTAGCAGGAAGGAGAACGAACCATATACCCAACCAGAACAACCTTCTTCAATCCGTGCGCCTCCAAATCTCCTTTCAAGCTCGTCTCCGCAAAAGCTCCAGGAAACTTCTTTTCAATAACCCCCTCTCCCTCCTTTGGCTTCAACTCTTCGAATTCCTCGGCCAGCTCCGTTCCCGGTGTGAACACTGGGGCACTGTCTGGCACGGAATGTTTCACATGTATGATCTTTCCCTTTGCTGAGCGGTATTTCTCAAGCAAGGCGGCAATGGCTGGGCGAGACGTCGAGATGTTTGATACCTTTAGTTTTCCGTTGGAGTACTCATTTTGGGCATCGATTATTATAAGGACGCTGTCCTTTGTCGAGGCGGTTGAAGGGGGGATTCCGAGGATATCGGTTTTGAAAGAGGGGGCTTGGAGCGGGTTCATTTTGTTGTGCCTTGTCAATACCTAGATTGATTCCGTGGGTGATTGTTGCTTCAAGCGTTTTTGGTTTTATCGACAGTTTTTCCACGATCGAGGGGAAATGGTGATTCAATACGATCGGTACGTCATTCCGTTGCTCCGAAAATGGAAATTGCGTCGGAAGGCGCTTGGACTTTGTCGAATGGTCTCCTCCCCCGTCATTCTTCTACTTCACCTCCAACAACAACAACATTTTCGAACTGAAGACCAAAAAGGCGACACAAGGTTTCCTTGGAGTATCCCAACTTTCTACCATTCTGGCTTCTCAACTTAGTTCCACAAACCCTATCCTGATGGCCCGGGAATTACTGACTCTCTGTCCATAGAGACTCGCCGATCAAGCAAGTGGCGACATGGTCCACAAACATTCATTCCCGAAGGTTAGACTGCTCCATCAATGGCTGCCATGCTCCTCGGATGATGAGACCACTGCATGCTAGAATCGTTTTCGAAATTGTGCTGTTGAACGCACAAAACGAGTTCGCCAATATCGGTCTTAGACCAGAGGACTGGCCTTGGTCGTGAGAGATTGGGACCAGTAGGGGTAGGTAACAAGATATGAAATGGCCCCACTATGATCCCAGGAATATTTTCTACGTCTTGCATGAAGGTGCATGGCTGGAGTTCTTCTGAGTCCGTCACTGGAGACTGGAAACAGGCGAAGTTTACAATTCTTGATCTGCGCAGCGAGCGCAGAACAGATCACAGTACTATTGAAGAGCTCCATCAATTTTTGAGAAGAACGCTTTACATCATCGTCTACTGGCATTCTCAACGATCGCTATCTATGCCATGGATGCGTAGTGCGTTCGCGGATGCTCGATGCTAATATTTCCTCCTCTTTGGCGCTCGCAACACTCTCAACAGTCGCCCGGATGGTCTCGCGAGCATTTCCAAGTTAAGAAATTCTCAGCTATGCTAATCATAGATCTTGCATCTCATCTTGGTTACAGGATCCAATCGTCGTCACTCCCGCTGCGATCATCATCAAGGATGTACGCACCGTTTGTTCTGTTGCGCGTCACCAATCCGGTAGCCAGGCGAAAAAAGCTTAAAGTCAAAACTGTTGGAAGGAGTGCGACACCACTGATGTACACGATTATAGGCTGGAATGGTTAACGAATCGCAGGACCTTAAAAGCGAGGTATCTACAAGGTATTTAAGTCCACTCAATGCATGGGGCAGGGTACGTGGCAGTATAGGCACTACATGAACCAATCAATGAAACCTTTCGACACAATCCTGTCGTTGTCCTTATGCTAAGCCTTTGCCAAAGTCGTTTTTCAGGCACGCTTTCGCTAACACTATCGTTCCTTATTGGCTTTTCCTCATCCTCTTCTCCTCGCTTTTGTCCACCCGCCATAGCAAGGAACTTTGATTATGTCTTATAGGACCTGAAAAAACTATGTGCAATCTGCTTTTCAACGTTAAATTCCGCTCAGGGTTTCAAACTAGGCCGCAAAGAAATCCGCAAATGGACCTACACCATTTCGAGGCTATACAATTAGCCCGATCAAGTTAGGCCGCCGGCTGAGGTACGTACATCAAGTTTGAGAGGTTTTTGACGAGATCTCGTCAAAATATTACACTGATGCGAAGTAGTTGTCACAGGATAGACAAAACTGATTGAGAATGTAGTGTGTGTACCGCCTAGAATCCCCCGAGACCGTCTAAGCGAAGACTCGGTGTTCGTTGCGGCATAATTACATACCTGAGCGAAATTTTAACGTCGAAAAGCAGATTGCATATTGTTTCCACACGCACTGTAGCGGTAGGTGTGAGAAAAAGGATTCGCGGTACTGTGTATGGCCACCGAGACTCCACCGCAGGAAGTTCATTCGTGCGGATACCATAACGAAGGTCTCGAGTAGAGATGAACAGAATTTATTTTTGTGGATGGCTGGCGCATTGCTGTGTTCAGTCCCTCTATTCCTCCTTCAGCTAGAGTCCGTACTCTCATGGCCAGATACCAGGGACAGCGACGGGTCATCTTTACTCGAGACTTGGAGTTGCACATTTTGTCCACGGCACGATTGTACATGGAAAGATATGGAAGAAAAGAAAAACGCTTTGCATCGGCCGATGGAGAGATACTTGAATAAGTGACGAGTGCGTGAATTCGCAAAAGGGTACTTGCCTGATATGGAAGTCATTATGGAATGACTAGGAAGTCACTACCTCAGTAGTTTACCTTATATAACCGGGGCCCCCCCCCTCTTTAAATGAAATACCCCTTATACACTTTATAAACTATACCAGATAGTAGCTTAGTACATAAGATTACTACTAGCTTTCAAAGCTACTAGTTTGTTTTAAACGGTAATACGTTTAACGACTACTAGTTACTCAAGCCGTAAAACCGTAAAACGTTTAATAACTATACTATAGTAGTCCTCTATAAACTACTCCGTAAACCT